>PVJO010005250.1:0-100516 GCA_004026905.1 Hystrix cristata
TCAGCCATGTTCTATCTCTGCATATTAGTCATCTGCTTTTGGTGATTTGAACAAGAAGAGGTAGTAAGGCTCTCATTAAAAATAATATACGTCATTCTTCTTGAAACTACAATTGCTTTTCTTATATAAAGGACATCAAGAATCACTCTGTTTTAGAAGAATGAGTAAGGGCAGGAGTGTAGTTGTGATTATTGATGAATCCCTTATAAAATTTGTTTTCTTGAACACAGTACATAGGCCATAAGAAGTACTCAATCAAGAAAGAAAAGTGCTGTGTTAATTAAATTATAATTTGCTAAGAAAAAATGTGTTTTATGGATTTGTTTCCCTTAATAAAATCTGCCTTCCTTAATTCCTATACTGGTAAAACTATATACATTGAGTGGTTATTTTAAAGATGTTCATAGTATTTTTTCAGATAAAATTTTAAAACTGAATTTTAAAAACTACTTTAAATATGTGTTAGAAACATTTTGACTACTACACACATGTACCTCAAAGTTTATTCTATTTTACAACACTTTACATTGATGTTCACTTTGTGCATTTGTTTAAATTTCAGGTGTCCCCGAGAAGCCGCAGATTAGTGGATTTTCATCACCCGTGATGGAAGGAGACTTGATGCAGCTGACTTGTAAAACATCCGGCAGTAAGCCTGCAGCTGATATAAGATGGTTCAAAAATGATAAAGAAATCAAAGGTAAGAACTTGAGAAAGTCCCTAAACCAAAATGAATATACTAAAACCATTAAGACCTGTTTAAAAAGTGTATTTGGTATGTTTTTCAAACCACATATTTTCTGATGAAATTCAATTTGATCCAGATTTATCTATTTTTAAAATTAATTTTATTGGTACACTTTTGATATACACAATGATCACATTCATCATAGGGAATTTGTACCTGTACATAATATAACTTGATTTTTTTCCCCATTCCCTTCCCCTCCCTTTAACCTTTCTTCCTCTCCTTATTTACGAAACCTTTGCTTCCACTTTTCCCCCCTTCCATTCTCAATTTTTTCCTTTTCTTAATTCATATAATTTTGTTAGGTATGTGAGTATAACCTCTATGTGCCTTACTTTTCCCTCACACAAAACAAGACTAAAACAATTATATGAATTGTAGGAACGTTGGAGGAATTAGTTAATATATGAAAAAAACACAGATTAATGCTTGCAAATAGCAAGCAAGAGTTTATATTAAATTATTTCAGGACTCATATATAATACTTAAATTATAATCAGAGAAATTGCATGAATTATTTTCCAACTTGTTGATTTCTGGAATTACGAAATTCTGAAAATAAAATAACATCAACAAATATTGAAAATAAACATCAATAAATCTAATTTCCAGGAATTTCCATAGAAGAAAAAATAGTTGCTTGTTTTAGTAAAAATGCAAAAAATAAAATAATTCATACATCCAAATTTAAGCTCCTCTCTCTCTGCACACATGCACACACATGAATGCATGCACACTTTTTTTATTTTTTTTAGGGAGAAAATAAGTTCATCTGACAAATGGCTACTATAAATATGATTCAAATATTTTAAAACCATACACAGATATTTTAAGTCTGATGTCACACACTTATCAACATCTGAGCATAAGAATTATTTATGATGATAACTAAAGTTACTTGCATATAACATAGAAACATTATTATGCCCAACATAATCTTCTATGAGACAAGTTTATGCCAAAATTTCTGATTATTTTAGTGTGTAATTCTAATACCTTATTTCAAATTATTTAATTCTATATGCAGGTCAAGCATATAGAATTGCATAGAATACTTCAAAATCATAGGATTATAATCCATATTCTAATTTTACCTGTTTTCTATTTTAATTATTTTCTTATTTATTTATTCCAGAAATAGGATATTATTTAGAATTTTACTTCAATCACTCCCTTTGTGTTTGAACTATTAAATATATCTTACTTGATCAGATTTTGAGAAATACAAGACCCAAGACACAACCTGGACATCATATTCTGCTAAAATAAACTATCAAGTAACCACATAACCTGATTTCTATGTTCTGATAGGGTTCAATAGGATCTATTCTAGGATATGTTTGTTACAGCATTTTTGGAATTACTTCAATCTTCCCTAAATAGAACCTCCATCCTGCTTCCTAAGTTACCTTGTGACAAATGTCTGTTCCAGTCGCTTTTCTGCTTAAGCATTTGAGATGGAAAGCTTTAAACTGCAGGATAAGTTTAAAATCCGCTTTCTGTAGTTTAAGAGAATTCTCTAGGCAGCGATTTTTTTATACACCACCTGTGTATTTTCACGTGAAAGTCTTGGTTTATGATAGACTGCATTTTTTAAAAAGTACACTAAAATAAGTCACTTCAATGAATTGTTTTATAACTTCCTTCCTTAATTCTGATATAATTAGTCAGTTCTCAATTTCTTAGTATTTCATTTGCATCCCAAGGGTTTTTCTCTCTTGTATCCTCAGTGAAGTTATAGATGCTAACATATTAAGTACTTCCTTAATATTGATTGATTGTTTTTAACATTGTAGCCTCATGAGAAACCCATGCTATACTCAAATTTGTACAAAAGGACTTAACTGGTAACAAATTTGGCATGTGCTTTCAATGCCAAATACATTTGATCATACACTGGGGGTGAGAAGGACGTTTTTTATTTATTTATTTATTTATTTTGTGTAAAAATGTGGGACGTTTGATCTTATAAATACTATACTTTAATGTCACCTAAATCATGACTGGAACAAAAGTTGAGGCCAAAACATACAGAATCAACATGTGGCTTGATTATCTATAAGGGAATTATGAAGCCTCCGTGCTGTTTTAATATCATGCTCCCCAGTGCACAGCCATTTCTAGAGCATTTAGTATCACTAGCCTTATGTAGCTTGTTCTTTGTTTGTTGCTCTTTCCCATGTCCACAAAATCTTCCAACACAGATCGCGAGCGTCTCATGTGACATAAGCTTTATATTTACGGGTATCCGTATGAATAAGCTGAATGATGTGTTCTGCACAGAGTGAACATTCCTTCCGCTTGAGGCACCCAGTTATGCTCATTGAAATTTTATCTTACAGTCTCTTTAGCAAACATTTCTCACCGAAAGAGCTGCTCCATCCTTTCCTTGCACTTCCTTGTCTATTCAGAGGTGAAAATTTGATTTGCTAGTACAACTGGACTATGTTTACTATAACACCACTTGACACTATTAAAAAAGATAATCCCTGGTAGAAAGCAAAGAAAAAAAATGAAGCCAATCAAATCCAATTAAATAAAAATTATTAAAATACCTCCCAGTTTTACAGTATGTAATAATCTGTAACTGAACGTCTAAATAAACAAATCAAAAATCTAAATCTGGAGAGTCTAAAATGTCTTTGGGATTATTAAATAAAATCATGGAGAATATTTTTGTATGAAAAGGGATGTCTGCACAGGTCCTCATATTTTCTCTATTACTATCTAGTATTTGAATTTTATATTCAATTTGCTAGGTGAACATTACTAGAAAAAAATACTACTTGATTGCCTTGGTATTTTTGCTTTTATTTTGTTGTAGCTTTATCTTCTTTGACTAGGAGATTTCAATACTAGTTTATAAGGTAGTGATTCTCCTACATTAACAGACATTATTTATCACATACAGGGTTCTTTGAATCATCAGCTATAAGGCTCTCATCCTAGATTTTCTAGCTGTGTAGGTATGAGGTGGACCTGAGAATAAGCATTTGTAGTGTTGTGCTAAGTGTGTAAATGATACCGATTATTCTCTTTGAGAACTACATTAGTATAGAGGACATGAAAGGAGGAATATCAATAATCTGCAAAGAGCCTTAGACCTCTTAGCTGCTAAATGAGGATAGTGATGCTTGTCTCAAAATGCTGTTGCAGGGATTTTGTATGAGTCAATATATAAAGTGTTGTCAAGTACAGGAAATCAATAAATGCATTTTAGAAATGACCTGTTTCATTATTATTAGTACAGTCAGCCCATTGTGAATGGGGAGCTGTATCAGTCCCTAAATTAAAACTCCAAATATAGATAAACAAAACAAAATAGTCCTTCAGTGCATTCACAATTTGGAGGTGGACATGTGAGTATAGACCTACGGGAACAAGTAGAAGAACTAGCTACTGGTTTTGTGCAAAATAAGCAAAGATTGGATTTGGTTTGTAGGAAAAGTGAAGGTGCAACTGTTTATTCACACATTCAGTCACTCAGTAAATAGCTGCTTACTGAATAAATGGCTCTCGATAAGTGGAATTCACCATATGGACTGGGGATAAATGCAGGCAGTCGGGCCTTCTGAAGCAAGGCGTTTCTTCTGTCAAGGCAGAGCAAAAGCGTGTGATGAAAATAACTTTGAAACTTTATGTGTGTTATAGGCATGAGAGGAAAACAAGGAGGCAGGACCCAGATATGCTGTGGAAGACATTTTATTCCAGATTAAGTGATTTGAAATTCATTCTGTAGGGTATGGGGAGTTTTTTTTTTTTTTTTAATAAGCTTTAAACAGTAGAATGAAATGATCATAATTTCATCTAACTTTGAGGTTTTTCCCTCCATGAGCTGACTCAGACATAGGTTTGGTGCCTCCGGGCAGCTCTGCATCCAAAAACCACAGGTGTTTCTCTGCAGCTTTTAATCTTCTGGGTAACGAGGAGTCTCAATACATGCCATTTAGTGTGAAAAAAGATGTGTGTTGCCTTCTTAAATCTTTCGGCTCCCTTAGAGCTGACAGTTACATTAAATTCTTTCCTTCCGTGTATAAGTTTGGTGATTTGAAGTTTGAGCATTTTCTACTCCAGAATCTTGGGATTTTCTTTTTTCAGGCAACTAGAATTTACTTTAATGTGTTAGGCAAAATTCTGTGCCGACCCTCAGTAACCCACACTGGTATGGGAGTATGAACTTCCCCTTGAGTGTAGGGTGGCGTTGGGAATACAAAGTGACATGACCACCTTGATAATGTGACTGTATATGACAAATGGTGTCTTGCAGATGTAATTATGGCTCCCTCTTGAGTCTATCGAAGACAGATTATCAAAAATGGGTCTGACCTCCCAAGGTATATGGTCTTTAAAAAAGATTAAGGAGTCGGAGAAGCACACTTCTCTTGGCTTAGGAGGAAACAAAGAGCTGCTTTGAGCTGTTCATAGGTGCTATGTGGAGAGAATTGTAAGTGGCCTTTAGGAGCTGAAATCAGTCTCTCAGTGACAGGTAGTGAGAAGTGGCATTAGCCTCGGGCAAGTGACTTTGCTTACAACCAGTGGACTTGAGGGGAACCACAAAACTCATATGGAAAATATAGCTACAATCGATACTCTGATACAGCCCGGTGACACTGAGTAGAGAATCAGGCTAAGTCCTACCAGGATTTTTAACCCACAGAAACTACACACAGTAAATATGTTATTCCTTTAACCCATTCACCTGATAGCAAATTTTCTTGCATGCCAATAACAGGAAGTTGCAGTCTGGAAAGGCAAAATGATTTCTTATAGTCACACGTCTGGCAGGGCCCAGGCTTGAATATTCTAAACCTGCTACCCAGATCTTGAATTGTTAGACATCTAAAGGCTGGAAGCCTTTAGAGGTATTGCAAGCATGAGTTAATAGAGTCGTGAAGTAATAGACAATAGTAGTATTATTTTGCAGAAGGATGAATTTGAGTAAGAAGATAAATTTAAGGTGAACTATAGGTAAGTGACCCTGAGAGACAAAGAAAACAAAAGTATCAAAGACTATACAGTGAGGTGCCTGAGTCTTTTAAATAATGAATATTTGCTCATTGGAAATAAGAAAAGCATTAGGAAAAATTAGTTCAAATACAAACGATGTGCTTATTTATTAAAATATTGAAGTTGAATTAATTTATAGAATATAAAATGTTACGCTTGGCAAGCTTTTGAAGTTTATGACTAGGAAAGATATGTGTACCACACAGATGTCTGTCACCATGTGGTGTGGGCAGCTGTAAGACTCAGCCATTTGACAGAGTCCTGGCCTTCCTGTGCAGCCTAATTCCAATGGCGCTCCCAGTGTGCCCATCCTCCCTACCTTCACAATTACGCCAGTACCTGAGAGCTACCATTTCACAAGTGTTACTTACAGCTTGCCTAGTGTTTCAGAATGTTTGGCCGTTGAGCTTGAGTTTACTTTAGCTACATCTCCCTGTATGAACAGGTTTTTGCCAATGTCAATCAAAGGTAGTTAATTTTCAAGTGGGCTAAATATAGTATAATTTTGCTATAAGCTACTTAGTAACTTGTCAGCAGTTGGAAAGATAAGAGTGAATCTCTCAAGAATGTGTTTCTAAAACAGTGGTTCTTAGACCATTTGAATTAGAATCACCATAGGTAGTACTGTAAAAAACAATTTAAAATGAAGAAGAAGATTCCTGGTCTCAAAGCTGAATTACTAAATCAGAATCTTGGGATCTTAAACTTGAAAACCCTAATATTTCCCAAGTATCTCTAATGATCTTTAGGCTCAATACAGGTTCAAAACTCACAGGATTAAAGAATAGTAAACAAAGTACTCATAATTATTCAGGAAAGTGAAGGAAGGGCCCTAAACTGCTGAGGTTAGAGAATGATTCAAAATTTGAGCAATCTTGTGAATCTTTTCCTAGAGGAATATACTGTAAAAGTGGATCAAAATGTACTCTAGAACATTAACATTTTTGGAATTATGATTTAATGTGTATCTAACTAATAATTTTGGCATTATGATTTAATGTATATCTAAACAATATTTTTGGCTATATAAATTTTTGCATCTTTAATTTTTTTCAATTGAATTTATGTGGAATCACCTTTCAGAAAGCATAGAAAAAAATATATATATATTACTCTGATGTTGCAGAATTATTTTTAGCCTCATTCATTTAACATCAGTTATAGAAAACTTTCCTTTGAGTGACGTATTCGTGTGTAAACCAGAGATTTAAAATTCTCTGAAGGTACACAGAGAAAAATGAGAAGAACAGATGTCTGTTTCTTGAATGTTAAGTTCCTGTATTACCTATGGTAAGGATTAATTGAAAGTATTATTTTTAGCTTATAGAACAAACCATACATTTAGTAACTTTGAAATTTGAAGCTGTCCTTGTCATTTAAGTTTAGGCATGCAGGACACTGTCTTGAGAAAAATAAATACCATTAATGATACTTATGTTCATGATTTGTGTGTTTGTGCATCAGCGTGCACAGATCTGTGTGCACATATTGGAGATTTGTGAATACTTTTTGATTTGTGTTGCTTCAATCCCCTGGAGGTAACCCTATAAGATACATAAGCCAACCTATGAAAGGAGATATAGCAATTTTTCTGTGTAGGTAAGAGTGGTTGATGAGGGCAATGCAAATTGAACACAAAACTTTGAAAGGTTTTCCTTTTTCTTGTTATTATTTTAAAAACAATTTTGTATCAATATGGTGTAGTTTATAAAAAATAATCAACACATATTTAAACTCTATGATTTGATAAGTCTTGACAAATGTATCTTGTAGTAAAACCATCACTAAAATCATAATAACAAACATGTTCACTGTCTTAGTTACTTTTCTCATTGCTGGGACAAAAATAGCTGACACCCAAAGTGGAAGGGGGAGAGGTTTATTTGGCTCACAGTGTGTAGAGGTTTCAGTCCACATTCGGCTGGTTCCCAGGCAGGGTGGCAGGGCAGACAGGCAGCAAGGTAAGCAGGGGAATCTAAGCAGCTTCTTTCTGCTGCTCTTATCCAGGCTGCCAAGATTAGGGTGGTGCCATACCAATCAGTGGACCGATTTAGTGATCACACATCCTTAATTCCAGCATCACACACTCTAGATCCAGCCACCTCTGAAAAAGCCCCAGCTATGACCGTATGAAGCTCTGGGGGGACATCCAGGCACAAACCATCATATCCACTATCCTCCAAGGTTTATTACCTAAGCTTTAGAACCCATTCTTCTTGACCCTCTCTGCTCACCCTCTACCTCATTCTCAGAAATTATTGCTCTACTTTATATCATTACAGATTGTTTTACATTTTCTGCAACTTTATGTAGATAGAATCAGAGAAAGCAACTCCTGGCAGAGCTCAGGAACTCTTTTGACTACAAGATGTGGTGGCCCCTAGCTGTTTTTCATTACTTGCCGTCCTTCTTCTCTGCTAGCTGCTTCTGGTGTAACCAGAAATGCTTTCGTGTTACCTGCTGGAGGATTTTGGCACCAGTGGCCTTAGATGTTACCAGGTTAGCATCTTCTACTCAAGATTAAAATCATGAATAGGAAGGAAAATCCTCTCTGGACCAAGAGTTTGTTAAGAGTTTTGCTGCGGCCTAAGGGGGACCGTATGAACCTGAGAAAAGTATGGGAGCTCACAGTTTCAGACTTTCCTTTCAGTCACTGGTAGGGGAGGGGTCCAATGAGCACATAACTGAGGTGGACTGCTCAAGGGTGGAATCCTCTGGAGGGGCTGAGGAGGAAGCCATCTGTGATCCATCCATGTCTGAAGCTTGTTGCAGCCAAAGCAAGCATTTCTCAGAATAGCCACGGGTCGCCTAGTACAGTAAGGCTGACAGCAAGGCTTTGGGGGCAGCTGTGGAATAAAATACCTTTTTGGGGTGCCTCATGTTCCTCTCTTCTGTCCCAATTTCCTTACCTCACATATTGTGTTCTTTCACTAGTTTGGCTACAAAAGGCGGTTACAGTACCTGTTGTGTGTCTCTCCACATACTTTGTGCTCAGTATGTGTTTTTAGCCTCTTTTCTTTGAATTCTTCAAGTTCTATGACTTACATTAATGGATGACATAGAATCTGAAAAAGGCTAGTTACTTACATTGTTTATATTTGTGGATAGAATTTCATGCTTACAACCTGATGATACCTGACTGTAGATACTTGCTTCAGAAACAATAACGAGCTATGGGCAAGAAATAGCTAGAAAATAAATTATGTAGTATAGGGATTTACTGTTGAGAGGCAAATCTCATTACAGAAAACATTATGAATTCAAATTCATTAAGTACAGACAATATAGAGGACTAATACTGTATTTTCACACTTAGATATCATTTTTATCATTTATATCTGTTATTCTGTTAATCATGAAAGATTAAGGAATCCCTAATAAAATATTGTCATTTAGGATTAGAATTCCCATCCCCACCTCTTTTGGGGGTTATGTATTTATGAATAATTGCTAGAGTGTAAACCGAGCACAAAGTGTCCAAGATAAATTCCACATATTATGCAGGTTATACCTTCACAGCTTGTGAACAAGCTGTTTAAGTCAGAAAAAGGGAAGACCGGTTGAAACTGACAAATGCTGCTTTTAAGCTCATTATGTTACTGGAGCAGAAATAATAAATAATATTTATATTTCTTCTGGTTGTTAAAAGAAAGTGATAACTAAGAAGAAGAAAAGAAGATTACCTGGGAACAGGCTAATCTGTCTCCTGGATTATCACAACAAATTATTAACTAATTTTCTGAGTAGCCATTTTTTTCTAAAATAGTCTGTCCTTATAATCCTTTGAAAGAAACTTTTGATGGGGTGAGGATAAGAGAACAGACCTGATATTTTTAAAACTTAAAATACTATTGATCTTTGTAGTTTTTACATACTTATATTCTTTTACAAATATTTAGGTGATATGTTTATATATTCATCTTCTGCAACAGATTGAGATTTATTTCCTTCTTGAACACATGCCAAGGATTTTATTTGTAGAATTAATGAAACATTTGGCTGAAAATGGTCTCCAATTTGACTTTAATTTTTTAAAAACTTAACTTTCTACTTTACTAGATGCTCTCCTACATTGAGCAAAACAATTCTAAGAAGACAGAATATTTAATCTGTGATGAAAAATGTAAATATAGGATCAAGTATAGTATTAATGAATCACTTAGCAAAATTGATGCAAGATTTGAACTCAGTAATTTTCAAAGCACCATGATTCTACTTACATATTATTATCTTATAATGTATAACACGTATTTATAATTATTATAGGGAAAAAAACCTTAATAGCTACTCAAATGTTGTTCCTCTACAATCGGGTAGTAAATAATTTGGGTCTAATATTTTTGAGGGAAAGTGACTGTAATTCATTTTGTTTTCAAAGGATTTAAACTAGTACCAAGGAACCCGAGAAAATAAACATAAAATTAATGGTATTGAAAATGAAACCACAAAATTAGTATAGAAAAATAAAATGGAATCCAAAATGAGACTAGTAGAAATAATTTAATGAAGATTTTCACATTTATTGGTGATGAATCAAAAGCTTTCGTTAGTATATTTTAGCTATTAAAAAGAATGAGCTATGATGAGTTAATTATTGTACCCATAAGCCATTTGTACAAAAGATCCAACATTTACTGGTTTTGAGAACAGAGAGGAGAGTTTGAGTCCATATGTTTGTTTGTTTTTTTTTTTTTTCTTTTTTTTGTGGTGCTGGGGATCGAACTCAGGGCCTTGTGCTTGCAAGGCAAGCACTCTAATCACTGAGCTAAATCCCCAGCCCTGTGAGTCCATATGTTTAAACATAGTACTTATATTAAATATAGTCCTCCCTTGGATATATTTCTTTATGGTTTATATCTAGATGCCCCCCGAAGCCTCATGGGCTCATAGGTGGGGCTTTTAGAAGGTTGTTGGATCTTAGGGGCATGATACTCACCAGTAGATTAGTCCAGTGACATTTTTGTAGCAAATGTGGTGTTGGGAGGTGAAGCCAGGTTGGAGAAGGTAGATCATAAGAGGTGTGGCCTGGAAGGATGCATCTATCTCCCTCCCTCCTTCTTTGCTCTCCTCTGCTTCCTTTCTGCCATGCCGTGAGCAGCTCTCCTTTGCCGTGCCCCTCTGTGATGCTGTCCTGCTTTAGAGCTGGCTGACTATGCACTGAAACTTCTACAAACTGTGAGACAAAATAAACGTGTCTTCCTTTAAATTGTGGGTGTCAGGTATTGTGTCTCTGTGATGTGAAAGTAAGTAAGACACACAAGAAGATTCATACAGCTGGCTCTTTAACATTACTTATGTAGGTAGACCTGTGAGATAGCACTCAAACGAAATTTGATGAAAAGTGATAAAATTCTGCTATGTGGACAAATTAAAAGGAAATTTTAGAATACTTATGTAAACGAAGCACCCACCCTCTTTATCAATCCTCCATAAACCTTTTTCTCTCACTTGAGAGACATTAACAAGAGCTCAGTTTAACTAATAGTCCTTGCTCAGTGGAAAGGTTACTCTGTGTTGCTAAGTCATGGTTGGGGCTTCCCCTTAAGTCTCAGTTAAAAAATAGAATTATGACTGGCACTCCCAGGCAAGAGTGAATATGATGAGTAGAAATATTTTAAATCTTCATATTGGAGATGTATGAAGAATTGCTCATAGGCAAGAATGAAATTTGCCTTGAGAATTTGCTTTGATTCCTTCTCCAGTGCACATATGGAATTGGATAGTAGAGTTCAGAGTTCTATTATGTAAGATTTGGCATCACTATGTGTGATTTGTAGAATACTTAAATCAAATAGGAAGTGAAAAACTTCTCCTGAACATTTAAAAAATGTTTTGCTATACTACTTTGAAAACTTAACCTTAAGATGAAAAGATCAACATTCTATTCAAGACAAATTGGTTTTTAAACTATCTTTTAGATTACTGAATGAGTTAGCCAGACAGAGTTACTTTTATGCCCATTAAAAGTAAGATAGGAAATTTAGTTATCTTCTAAAAATGATTTATTTTTAGGTAAGGTGATATACAAGTTTCCATTAAGAAACTGATGGAACTCCTTACACATGCCTAGATACACATGCTTAGTTCTCTAACATGGTCATACATAACTTTTAACGATAAAGACAGCCCTGACGTAATGCACTTATTTTCTATTCTCCATTGTGAGATGTCATGCATCCAGCCCACTGATGATAGTGTCAAATGATATTAATAACAGTTATGTTAGCTATTCTTTGCTGTGACAGAATTCCTGAGGGAAATCAATTTACAGGAGAACAGATTTATTAGAGGTCTTGTTGCACAGACACTGGGCTCTGTTGTCTTTGGGCCTGTGGTAAAGCAGCACACTATGGTAGGAAGCACATGGTGGAGTATGCCTGCTTACCCCTACAGTGGCAAGGAAGTAAAAAAAAGAGAACTGGGCTGATGTCCCAGAACACCTTTGAGGGAACATCCCCAGTGACTTCACTTTCATCTACTGTCTTGCCTCCTTAAATTTCTGCCACCTTCCAGTAGTTCCCTCAGGCTGACAAACAAGCACATGGCATTTAGGTGACTTTTCATATTCAAACCATAACACTCCACCCTATGGTCATTCATGGCCTTCTCATACTACAAAATCATTTTAGTCCAACTCCAAAAATCTCAAAATTCTCAGTAGCTGTAGCATTTTTCAAAAATCCAAGTTCAAAGTATCTTCTGAGATATAAGGCAAGCTCTTCACTGTAATCCCCTATTATAAAGACAAACAACTAAACAAACCAATAAGCAAGTTACATATTTCCAGATGCAATGGCATAGAATGAACATTCCCACTACAAGAAGCAGGAATAGGAGGATAAAAAGAATCAGGCCAAAGGAAGATCAAAGCATGACAGGACAAACATGAAATCCTATGGTTCTATACCCTACACTCCAGGCACACACAGAGTGTGGGCTCCACAGTCTCCTGTGGTCATGCTGGCTGGCACCCGCATGGTCTCTCTGTGAACTGACTATGCTCACTGATTACTGCTCTCCTCAGGAGATGTTACAAGTTCTTGGCATCTCCATCTTCCTGGTACAGCATTACTGCCACTCTCACAGCTTCACACATTACCTTGTCAGGGGTGACTTGCAGTAACTCTGATCCTTTCAAGCTCTCCTTTGAAATCTCAATGACACCCTCCATGATTCCACAACTCTTTCATTCTTCATGCCTGGAAAGCCAGCACCATGTGAAAAGCACCAAAGTCTGCACTAGCTAAGCCCCCTTGGAACATGACTGGAGCAGCCTGTGCATGCCTGGGCAGTTGAACATGGGAAACAAATCCCAACCCTCCCAAAAAATTCCATAGGTGGTCTTGAACAAACAGGATATCATATGGGTCTCTTCTCAAGGCAAAGTCCTAAAAAGAAAAAAAGTTTACCCTTCTACACTCTTGAGCCTTCAAAACGGGAAGTCCCGCTGATTCCTGAGATACCCTGATGGCATCTTCCTAATGTTCCTGTGCAAAGCAGTTGCCTTACTTTTAATATTGCTAATGTTTTTAGCAATCATACTATCCTTGGCTGCAACTTTATAAGTACTTCCTTTATGGGTAAACTACAAGTTGTACCGATATTTTGGCTCTTGGTTGGTTTTTTTTTTTTTTTTTTTTTTTTTTTTTTTTTTTTTTTTTTTTTTTTTTTTTTTTTTTTTTTTTTTTTTTTTTTTTTTTTTTTTTTTTTTTTTTTTTTTTTTTTTTTTTTTTTTTTTTTTTTTTTTTTTTGTCTTCTTTTTTCTTTTATTTTTATTTTTTACCAAGAACTTGTATTGGTACATTTATGCATAATGACCATAATCAACATGGTTATTTTGTACCTGTACATTTTGCTGCCAGTTTTCACTGCAACTCTGACTAAAAACAGCCATGAGTACTCATGCCTCATCCAGTCTGTCACTTTAACATTCAACTTCCCGCACCATTCCAGGGCACGGATGAAATGTAGACATATTCTTTGCCAGAACAGAACAAGAATGGCATCTAGTAAAATTCTCAATGAAGTCTTCATTTATATCTGAAACCTCATAAGCCTTGCCTTTGCTCTACAAATTCCTGAAAGCATTCTGGTGTTCTGAGCTCCCTTCAGAACTAGCCGTCAGGCTCTACTTGCAGAATTCTCTAGTTTAGGCCACTTCTCCACACTTTCCCAAACTGCTTCAATAAATCAGTTTCGGCTACCTCTGAACAGCTTCATAAAGCACAATAACAGCACAGACCCCATTTCTCAGTTCAAATTTTCTGATTTAGCAAGTCTTTCATTGTTGTGACAAAATATCTGACAAAATCAGCTTAGCGGCAGGAAGGTTGAATTTGCATTGAGTGTCAGAGGTTTCTATCCCTGATCTCTGCATCATTATTTCTGGGCCAGTGGAAGCAGGACATCGTTTTAAGGAACGTGCATTTGAGCAGAGCTGTGTGTTCTTTATGGCAGGTGGAAAGAAGGGAGAGAGAGAAAGAGCGTGAGAGAGAGACAGAGACAGAGACAGACAGAGACACAGAGACAGAGTTCAGGGTCTCAATGGCACGCCCACCCCAGTGACCCATTTCCTCCAACTACAGCATACATCCTAATGTTTCTACCACTCTCCAGTAATTTCATAAAGCTGATGACCAAGTGTTTACCATGTGGCCTTTGGGGAATATTTCAGATCTACATTATAATAATAGTGATACAAATTGAGAAAAAACTTCTTGATTTCTCCCACTGAAATTATCATCTGATCCATCATAAACAAATCCCAAAAATAATAACAAAGTTCGATTGCTAAATAACCATCAATACCTGAAGTTCACACTGAAACCGTTTTGCTTTGCAGGGAGCCGGAGAACTCCTCAGTGGTATTTATAGAAGGTGGGAAGTATGGTGCTTTCAGGGTAGAGAGGCTATATCTAAATTCTTCCTTGTTCCCAGTGTGACCTATTAGCCTTGCAGTGGATTAGAGAGAAACTGGCCCACCCTGGGTGTCCAGTTGGTAGAGCAGTGTACTTCAGGAACCAGGGAAAGATTTCTCTTCATCAAAGTAGAAGTGTCTTCTTTTCAGGTCTGTCTAAACGGCATAAAAATCACAAAAGGGAAGAGAGCAAACTGATCAAAATAGTTCCGAATGTACTGCTCAGGATGCGTTCAAACCACGAAGGAGACAAGGCAACTTCCCTGGGAACTTCACTTCAGAGACTTTTCAATGGTAAAAGTGGTCAGAAAGTATAGAGGTAGATAGCCTAATAATAGAAATCAAGGAAAGGAAAGACTAGTATAAATATATTCCCTGAGACCTGATATTTTATGCAAAGATCGGAATGTAAAAACTAGATGACTCTGCTTTTTTTCGCAGGTAAATAACTCAAAACCTTTAAATGTACCTATTTGAGGGACATCACAATTCTTACACTGACCATTCTTTTCTAACTTAACACTTGGCAGACAAAAGTTCTAAAATTCTGAATATATGGAGATTGCTATTCTGCAATCTAAGTTTCATAAAGATACATGGCATAAACACTCATTACAATGTCTTGCTTTGAGACTTTAACAAAAAAACGTTTAGGAAAATAATTTTTTGAGATACATACTCTAAAAATTATCTCTTTAGCAAATTTAAAAAAATATTGTAGAAAATTTCTGACATATACAAAATAAACACGATAGTATAATAAGGCAGGATATTCTTAGCACCCAGTTTTAAAATTGTCAATATTTGGCCAGCATTTCTTCATGTCTCCTTCTCTACAGACTTCCCACTCAATCATTATTACAATATTCTTACAGTTCTTATTCTTGAGGCAAAATTTACATATATTTAAATGAACTAATCTTAATAGTAATATTTTGACAGATAAGCCAGGTTAATCCGCAGCTTCATTTAACACAGAGTATTTCCATGTTCTGCCAAATTTCTCCAATGTGTCTTCTCTGTTGTTCCCCAGTCAGCCACCATCCACAAAAATACATTCTTAAATGTCTGAAAGACCTGGTTAAAGAGGATGAAGAATTACTTGCAAGGACTTAGAAAGAAAGAAAATCTACAAATTCTTGTTTATTTTTGGCCTTCCATTTTGGCTGGCTGTTGTCCCCACATGTTGTATAATGTGTTTATTTTTAAAAACATAAAAAAATAAGAATAGGGGGACAATTAGATACAGAGAGAAAAGCAGGAAAATTAAATCTCCAAAGGCCTCTCCACTTTTGCTTATGTCTCTGAGTCTACTATGCAAAATATATCCTTGGTCCTCAAAATATGGTCTGTGCCAGCCATATTGGGAGACAAGCCCCCCATCTTAAGGAATTGGAGCCTTAAGGAATTGGGAACAAGAGCAGAAGTTGACTGGGGTGCACCCGACATTTTGAGATAAGCTGCTTTTGATCGCAACACTCTATAACTGACATGCCAAAGAGAGGAAATAGAAACTCCTAACACAATATAGAATATGAAACAAGAACACACATGGAATCAGCAAATAAACTATGCAAAATAAAGAAAACTTCTATCTGCTCTACAACTGCGTAACACATGTTGTTTTTGAAAGTTAGAAAGTGAAAATAGAGCTACATTTTAAATCCTGCTTTCTGGTTGCTTGGGGAAAAAGGTCAGCGTCACATGTGAGAACAAACTGTGATTGATTCACCTCTGTGATCCTTTCTGCTTGTTTTATGGCTCCTAGTAACCTTATAAGCTGTCATATAAGCCTATTTAAAGAAATAAATTATACTTTCGTTTACTTTATTTGAATGATACTCATCAAAAATTTATGTAATGTAAAATTGCTAACAAATTTTATGTGTGCAATTAATATTATATTAATGATGTTTTGTAAAGAAAACAACAAAAGAAACAGATGTGTAAATTCTTAAATCTGTTATTAAAATTAAACAATTAGCAGCAATATTTGAAATAACTTTCGTACATTGCCTGAAATAATTACAAATGTGGTTTGTGAAGATACCTATTTTTTTTCCTTTACTCTAACATCACTTAGAGCAATGAGCAAGTAAAAAATCTGTATAGATTTATAGGAAGGAAAATAAAATGTAAAAATGAGGCAACATGCTTGTGTAAATCTGGGACATTAAAAATATCATCATTTTTAATAGTAAATACCTTAAATACATCTAAAATATGCTGAAATAATTTGACTTAAGGGTTCATTCCATCTTTTTTTCTGATATTTTTCTTAACTGAAATTGTATCTTCTTTTCAAGTGCCAAAATCTGAGTAAATCACTTCAATAGAATTAAGATATAAGTTGCATTTGCATAGTATTTTGCATAGAATTCTATATTCCATATTACTAACTTATTGTTAAAATGGAAAATTGAGATTTTATCCTCAGTCTTCCTTTCTACATGTTAGAAATGTTCTTATTTAAGAATCATACTTAATTGGATATTTTTATAACATATGAGGATAATCATAAACACATTTTTAGTAACAAGACATATAACATTTATCTAGTTTAACCTGTTCCTAAGATATATTTTATTTTTGTTTTTAAAATCAATCAGTAAAATAAAGTTACACTTCTCTGGAAATAAGCAAAAAAATAATCAATGGACCACACACGTATCTACTCATCAAATACATCCAATTCAGTGTTGTTTTAAAAATAAAATCTTTGTAGAAAACAGAAAAATGAGGCAAATGAACTTAGGTAAATTATTTTGTTAATATATTTAAATGTTTTTCAAATAAATGATTGCATTCAACATAAAATATATATTTTATTTAAGAGTATTCATTTTCAGAAAAAAAGTTGTTTATTTGACATTGGATGATGGGAAAAAACAGAAATCATCAAAAAACTGAAAGTATTTTCCTTTCAACCATTTTTAAGATTCTGTTATAATGATAGCTTAACCTTAGCCTCTCATTCTGATTTCTAATCCGTTAAAATTGCCCTCTTCTTATCAGCTACTTCAGACTTGAGAAATTGCAAATTAAATGAGAATATTATTAAACTTCTTTTTTCACACAGAACAAATAATCCCTAAGTGCACCATTTAACAATAAATTTGGTTTATGCACAGTAAGTTTTAGATCAATGAGATAATTCACATCTTGAGCAAAGTCTTTTCCTTTATGCTGAAATAGATTCCTCAGCTAAGCGAATATTAATCTCCCTGTAAATTTCACTGCAAATGTTTGTTTGCAGAATATCAGAGTGTTCAGATGATTGTCCTCTTTTTCTCTACCAAATATGACAACTTTCTTAGGTATTCTTTACCACTTTTGTTGCCTTATCTCATTTATGCTAAAGCCAGGGCACAAATACATGTATTTTCTTAAGACATAACCAGATAGTTAAAAATTTATTCTTCCCAATTGTGCTTGTGGATCAGAGAAGTAAGTTTCTCTCTTAGTAAAAGTTAAATCTAAGAGAAAAGGGGGACTACTTTTTAAATCGGCCTGCACTTTTTCAAATGGAATCAAAACTAGTCTTTAGTACCTAATAATAACTTAAATAAGCCTGAGACCAAAGAAATAAAAACTATATACATAATGTCTTTGTTTTCTGTATTTAACCCTAAAATTTTATTTTTGAAGTGGTTGCATAGTTTTGGCCAAATTGAAATGGATTAAATGTTAAAGGAACAAATATTTGCTTCTTAAAAATCGACAGAAAGTATTTGGTGTTTTGTGTGTGCTGTGTTTTCAGAGACGTCACAGAATTTTCATACTCACGTTTTCTTTCAGATGTAAAATATTTGAAAGAAGAGGATGCCAACCGCAAGACGTTCACGGTCATCAGCACCTTGGATTTTCGAGTGGACCGGAGCGACGACGGAGTGGCGGTGATCTGCAGGGTTGACCACGAATCCCTCAACGCCACCCCTCAGGTGGCCATGCAGGTGCTAGAAATACACTGTAAGTAAATACTCTTCCTCCCTCCTTTACCCCAGCAGCAAGCCTCATCTGCATTTAAAATCATCTCAACGTTACCGAAATTACAGCAGATGTGCAGCAAAATCCACCCTGATTAGTATTAATCGCGTTCAAAAGGAAGTACTCCTTATTTGAGTGGCATTCTTGACAATGAAGGAAAATAAAGAAGCTCTCGGAAGCTTAAAACTCCTAATTAAATTCAGAATTGTAGCTTAATGTATATGTGTGCTTGGGGTGGGGGAGAAACACTGTGGTTGTATTAAACAACTGTGTTAAATGCTAACTTGGGGTCCCGACTATACTTTTAGAATTAGAATAATTTTACACGTCTTTCACAACTATTACAAGTCTGTCTAAATGCAGGGGCACATGGATTATGCTCATTTTATTGTTTCCTATTGATAATGACAATATTGTGTGACTTCAGTGGATGCTTCGGGATCATAATCTCACGCAGCCCGATGAGCAGCTGTCAGATAATAGTTACTCTCATTAGTCACCAAGTTACACGTGACAATACGAAGGTTCTGGAGATTGAGTCACACAGCTACCAAATGGTAGACTTGTAAGCCTGATAAGTTTTAGTACTGAGCAGAGTCCCAGTGATATTGTAGAGCACTTAGAAAAATTTACCAAGGCGAAACTGAAGGAATTGAAAAGCGTAACATGAAGTAGATAAGGTTAGAGGAAAGACAGTCGTATCTGCTGAATTGCTTTATCTGATCATCCAGATAATGAAAAAAAAAAAGAAGAAGAAGGAAAATTTAATTACATTAAATACCAAAATGCTGAATTTTTAAAACTGTTGTTTCTAATATGTCTCATTGCATCTTCCTTTCCCATATTTATTCAGAAAAAACTTATTGAGTACTTACTACATAGTAGACAGTGTTTGGGGCACTAGAGTTACAGAGGGGACCAAAAAGAACAATAGTAAAACAAATTGAAGTTGTCTCCAACTTCACCACTGACACCATGACAATCTCCATTTTTTACACCATCCATTTGAGACCCGAAGAACAAAAAAACAAAATAAGTATAATATATAGCTTATTATATCTTGAGAAATACTGTGCAGGAAAAAAAAAAAAAAAGATCCAAGGGTGGTGATAAGTGTATGGAAATGGGGAGTGGCTGCATTGAAGAGATTGTGAATGTATTATGTGAGTGAATGTGTGTGTGTGTGTATGTGTGTGTGTGTGTGGGTATGTGTGTAGCAAGGGAAGGGGCTGGAACAAAGGTACAGAATTAGGAGCATGCCTACCATTTTTTGGTTCTAGGAACTGCAAGTGTACAAATAAAACCAAACAGAATAGCCTTGAGGAAAATAGAGAGCATTAGGAAAAAAGACTGGAGAAATGTCAAGAAAAGTAAACTTAAAAAAAGAACTTTTCATTGAGAAAATCTCAATTTTATTATAATATTTTCATTGCTTTTAAATTATTTTGTTTACTAATTATTGATCTTACTATATACTTTTTTAATACTTTTTGTTGTATTATATTAGTTTAAGTTTTCTCTTGTTTTTGAAGCAAACTCAGAAACAGCATAAGTTAAAACTCAAATAGAGATTATCTCCAAATGTTGAGAAATTACTCAAATTTTGAGCTGAGATTATGCAGTAGAAAATTAATTACTCTGTGGATTTGATTATAAGCTAGAGATTTCATCCTTGTAAAGTGATAGCTTCAGTCAAGTGAAAGACAATTAATAAACTTTGAATAAATATCAGTTACCTTTCCTTTCTACTTCATATTTCATCAGTGGGTCTTTTAACTGCATAGTTTGGTATTTTGTAAAGACTTCAATCATCAGCATTATAATTTAAACTTTATCACCCTAATAATTTAAACTTTTATACAAACCTATTAAGACTGTTAAAATATTATTTTTATTACTGTTTACTGTTATTCTTTTGTGATCCTAGACAATGAAGCAGGGACCTTCAGACTGGGTTACACTCCCAGCCCTGTTTTTATTTTTTAATTTTGGGATAGATTCTCAATAAATCAGTAATTTGCCCAAGCAGGGCTTGAACTTTTGATCCTCCTACCTCAGTTTTCCAGAATGCTAGGATTACAAGTATGTGCCACCACATCTGGCTTATATCTCTTATTTAACTGGAAATTCTAACATGATAAAAAAATGTGGCAGAAATCAAACAAAAATATATATTTAAGACCAGTGCCAGGCCACGATGTTGCAATAGTGAGGGGATACTAGATTAATTTAATTTCTATGGGAAATACAAGTACATATACCAGGTAAATTATTGAGTGTACATAAGAAAGAGGAGAGAATCGTCGCAAGATTTGACTCGTTCTGCATGTTCTAAAAGGGCCTGCATTAGATGCTGTCAGAATTAGAAGCATTTCAGTGAGGGAGATGTGAGTAATTTTCCTGGAAATCAGAAGTGTCAAGGCAGAAGTGGATTTGTCATGGTAAAATGCACTGGTTAATCATGCTACCTTTTGTTGTTGTTAAGTATCCAGGTCTCTGTCTTGTTTCACCTTTGGTCTTGGCTTGGACTTGACTTTGTCTTGTTCCACCCTACATGCACACAGTATCTTTATGTGACTACTATTTATATTCTGGAAAATTATTTGTATTTATTGGGAAAATGTCAGCCTAGCTGTTAGGTATCTAGTTTTGCTGCCAAGGTCATTTTCATTTTCTTGGGAATCTAAAAAGGTACCATATGCACGTCAGCATTTTGAGCAGAGGATCATATCTCAATAAGTATTATTAATTAAGCAAATTTTCATGGAGAAAAGCAAGTGAATTACTTAATTTCTAAACAAAGTTTGTAATGAAAATGTTTCGATTCGGTGTGTAAGGACTGGCCAGTTAAAAACAGCATCTCATTCTACCATGGTTTAATATGCCAGTCGCCAGAAGGCAGAAAGTAGATCTACTTCAATTATTTTTCCTAGTGTCCAGCATACCATATTTAGAGTACGTGAGTTAATTAAAAGTAACTGATGATAATGCTAAATGTACCTTTAAGGATG
Organism: Hystrix cristata; assembly: GCA_004026905.1. Taxonomy (NCBI): domain Eukaryota; kingdom Metazoa; phylum Chordata; class Mammalia; order Rodentia; family Hystricidae; genus Hystrix; species Hystrix cristata. The sequence continues at coordinate 21,671 of PVJO010005250.1, forward strand.
CAGAATATTCTCCAGAGATGAAATAAGTGAAGTGTGGGCAGAGGCCATATAGCAACAGTCAGCAGTGAAATTAGAGAAGATTGAACAAGTTGATGTGATCACCATAAATGTCTTAGTGAGACGATCTCAGATGTTTCCAGGGGCAGTACGTCACGGCTCTGCATGAGCATAAATGTGCAGCATACATGATGTGAACATGTCCATAGTTTCAAATGCGGGCAGATAAACAGATTTGGAAAAGCATTTACAGAGTGTAAGTTGAGAATTTTCCAATTACTTTACGATACTCCTGTCATGAAGGACTTGATAGATTGGCCCAAATGGAGAATTTAGCATTTAGTATTTTGAACTGTGTGACCTACCTCGGAGGAGACACGTTGTTTTCTGAGTGAAAAGATAAAACACATACCACTGCAACATTGGGAACCTTTATAACTACACCTGAAATAAAAATTCTGTGGTGTTGTGTGAAGCCAAGTTTAACAGGCAATAAGAAATTAAACAGCAAATTTGGTGTGATGGCGCACAGCTATACCCCCAGCACTCTGCAAGGCTGAGGCAAGAGGATTGTAAAACCAAACCAGCCTTGGGAATTTAGCAAGACCTGTTTTAAAAACAAAAAAGGCCTGGGTGCATAGCTCAGTGCTAAGGCAATGATTTCAATCCCTAGCGCCAAGATCAAAATAAACAAAACAAACACAAAGGACAAGGGAGAGAGAAAAGGAAACAGTAGGAGGAATTATATTAGAGCTTAGTGTTTTAAATGTCACATGGTTATACACAATTTAAAAGGTTTTAGACTATAAATCTGTCAATTTATATTTTTATAAAATATTAGTCATAAATTTAAATGCTGCCACTTTGACGGGAAGATAGTTCCTTTAAAACTGAAATTCAAGAAACTGAAAAGTAGAATTTTTGATGTGAACTCTAAATGCTTTCAAAGTTTACATAATAGATAAGAGAACAGTTTGCAACTGAACAGTGGGAAAAGCCACTCTTTTTTTAATAGATGAAAATTTATTTATCTTCTTATTTTGGCAAAGATCTTTTAGAAACAAAAAACTTTTATTTGTCTGACTTAGTTTTTAGAACAGATTGCGTGAGTCACTTTTTATTTGATTCTCAGTAGAAATAATTTATCTGCCCTAAATGAAACAACTATGAATAGGATACAGAAAAGAAGAAAATAACTGAGTATTCATTTTTTATATGTGACATTGACAAAAAGTACAGTAAAAATCAACTCTTATTGAAAATGAAAAATACAACAGACAGGTAAGTAAAATATGTCAGAATAATTTTTGTGAGTTTTTTTCTGCTAAGAAAGCACTTTTGTACTATACCGTTGAACTTGGAATATAAGAACATATGAGCCTAAACTTAAAAAAAAAATGTGCTTCTTAAAATATACTTTCTATATTTCATCAAATCTTGCAGCCTTCTGTTATTAATATTTGACATTTTACTTTTAAACGTAGCCTGTTTTGCCTTTGAAAATGAGTATTCACACACGCATATTATTAATATTTAAAATAATAATACATTACATGTAGTTAAAATAGCCCATAGAGGAGCCCGGCATATGAGCCAACACAGATGCAATCTGAGTAATAATGAAAGAGAGCAAGGAAGGAAAGCAAGAAAGGAGGGAAGAAACTCCATTGTTAAGGTTGTGTGTTTAAATGAGATCAATTAGTATAATGGTGAATGGAAATAAAAATGCATAATGTATATTTAAAGTTGCAGAAAAACTTGTGGAGTCATTTCTTTTACTAAAATTATATCTTTATAAGGAGTTACATGACCAATTTATGGTCCTGACCTATACATTTTGACCTATATATAATTACATTTTGGTAATTATATATCTGTTCTAGCAAACATACTAATACATAGCAAATTTAACTCATTTTCTCTTAACATTTTATGTTTTACTATTAAGTGAAATAAATCAGACACTTATCAGTACACATCGAATTGTTTTTTCTGATATGAGAAACCGTAAGTGTAAATAAGGAGAAAGGGGTATAATAGATATTATGTAAAAAAAAAAAAAAAAGATAGTATTCAAAAGAGGAGAACTAGAGAACTAGATAGGGAAAAGGGGGATAAAGAAGGAAGGTTAAAAGAAAAGTAAGATGAAAGGAAAAAAATGGAAAAATGTAAATAAACTTGTTGCAAAAATAGAGAGGGGTGGATGAATGGGAGGGAGGGGAGGGGAAGAAGGGGGAACCAAGATACATCATGTACAGGTACAAAATAACCATGTTGATTAGGATCATTATGTATACAATGTACCGATACATATTCTTGGTAAAAATAAAAATTAATAAATATACATAATGAAGTACTGTTGCACAGTATCTTTGTTGTTTTGCTCTCTTTTACAGAAGTGCTTTGTAAGTAAAGGAACTTAATTCGTGATGACACATGATTTGGTACTTTTTTTTGGACCATCAAATGTACTTAATCAGTTCCACCTTCAGGTTTTTGGATTTTTTTTTCAATAAAATAGAGGTGGAAATAAAATTCTGGTTATTGTGGAAAATATCAAATTTGAGTGAGTTTGGAGGTTCCTATTTCTGTTTTTCATATCTTCTTTCCCACTGTGTGAAATCAGAATCTACAGCAAATACTTTGAAATATGGCAGAGATCTTTTCATTCCGTGTACCTTGTAGCTATTTGTCCTGTTTGCTAATTAAAAAAAAAAAAAAACTCTGTCTAGCCAATCCATCTTACATACTGTACACTGTTCAACCTCAGTTAATGTATATTATAAACTATCCTGTTAACATTATCAACCAGACTTCCACTACTTACCTCTTTAGTACAGAAAACACTAGATTAAAGGTTTCAAGCTATATAGGTCTAATAGACCAAGATGAAATGTGCATGTAGCATTTTAAAATGACATCTCACTCATCTGGTATCTCATTTATGGAAAGTTTATTGTCTTGTCTACTATAATTTACATATTGTCCAGTGGCACAGAATAAAAAAAAGAATACAGAAATCTGAAATGCAAGAGATATTTAAATTTTCAGAAATTAAAATAAAATATTTTGACTATCGAAATACATATTTATTCCCAAAAAAGCCATGGAAGGATTTTAATTCAACCCAAAATATTTTAGAAAGTTCATGAATGGGTGTATATACTAGAATTATGAGGAATTCTATGACTCTTAGTAAAAGATACACTTCCTTATGTTAATAAAAGTATCTTACAGTGAGATTTCTGTTAGAAAACCAAGCAGATTTTTAGACTATTTCAGGGAAGATACATTTATTAGTATATTACCTACAGTAAATGTTGTGTTTATATTATGTTCATTAGATATTTTTGTATAAGCAACGGAAATATTTTATACAGTCACTGTAATAGTGAATAATAAAATTAATTGAATAATCAAATATTTTATTATATCTAAATTTCAGTATTTAAATATTACTATATTGTTTTTGGTGGAGGCGGATTCTGGGGATCAAACTCAGGGACTTGCACTTGCTAGGAAAGCCCCCTACCACTTGAACTAAATCCCCAACCCCTATTTTTTTTATTTTATAGTGGTGAACAATTTTTGTGTTTTCAAATGTCAAAACAGTGTTTCTATGTAAATGGACATTCCAAATTTAAAAATAATAAATTCTTAAAATAATAAGATGTAAACATTTTTCTAATCAAATTCATCAGTTATAAAATTATTTTAGCATGAGAATTAATTTAAGAAAAAGTAAGAAAAAATAACACTAAAATTACAGAACGTATGTATGTGATAGATGCTAATGTATTTTTCAACTATTTTTAAATCACTTTAATTGAAAATTAAAAATTGAGTAAGAACACAAGGCGGAAATGATTTTGGCTAGCAAATTGTAATATTAAAAATAAGCATGTTATTAATATATAAATATCTTTAAAATAATAATTATTACTTACAAATCTATGTTTAATATTTATAAGCTATTTTATTTTTTGAAAATACCTAGAGATATGATGTTCCATAATCCCAAATATTCTGGAATTATTCTAATTCTTCTTTCTCTATGAATTATACACATACATACACTCACACACATACAATTTTCCATGAAAATGCTAAGGAAGTTACTGTAATCAATGTATATTTCATACATTATTAGATTAACTATTGATGTATGAGGAAAGAGTGCCATTACTATTTACCATCTGGTCTGGGGCCTATTTCTTTGTGTTTTATTATAATTGATGAAAAGTTTAAAATATCATACAAAACAGTTCACTACCCTAAAAATTCCCTGTGCCCCACCTCTTCATTTCCCCTTACTTCCCTCCAAACTCCTACATAATTTTCTTTAAAATTAATATAAGTACTAAGGAACTTTTATAAAGGTGTTGTGCTGACTCTAGTTGAATAATAAGATTACAAAGATTCACAAACTTTCATCTGTAATATACTCAAAACATTTCTAAATTTCCTCTCATAAGAATTTTCTATGGAAGTATATGTTCGCTATTGTAAATGAGAAGAGTACGTGCAGGTGCATAGTGTACTGCAATGAAGGAGTTATGGAAGTATATTTTAAAGAATAAAAAGGGAAACGATATGAGAGGAAGTTGGGGGACAGGAGAGAAGGGGAAAGAAAGTTGTAATTTACATACAGAAATGGGAAAAAAATGACGTACAGCATTTAAAATACGGAGAAGACGTACAACAAAAGCAAGATTTAAGCTCAGTTCTAATTCAACCAAATAGAGAAAAAGTTGATTTCAAAGAGCCATAGAGGATGCAAAACAGTGCAAAAGACGCTAATCCCTAGTGTAGGCTAAGACAGTACAGGAAACACGAACTCCCTGAAGTGTGGCAAAGATCTGGGGAGAGGGGAGTCTCTGTGCATGACGTACTACTATGTACATGTACCCACTCCCCAAGATGCTATAAACTGCATGTACTGCAAACATGTAGCAAAAATAAATATACTTACAAAAAATAAATATACTCAGAAATAGATACCATCTGTGGGGTGTCAAACTGATTTATTATTGTGGAAATTGGGCAAGTTAGGGTCAGTGCAGGATGAAAACTTTTGAGTTAATGCATATGGAGCATTTACAGCAATGAGAATTATTTGCCCATTTTTTGAGCAATGTTTGTATTATTAGACAATAGCTCGGTGTAGAAAAGCCACATCTTCTTTAGCCATTCATTGGTCATTGGGCATTTGGGTTGTTTCCAAGACCTAGCTATTACAAACTGCGCTGCTATAAACATGGTTGTGCATATATCTCTGTGGTGGCTTTTCTACACAATGGAGTACTACACTGCCATAAAGAAGGATAAACTAGAGTCATTTGTATGTAAATGGATGTTTCTTGAGAATATACTACTAAGCAAAATAAATCAGACACTCATGAACACACATTGAATTGTTTCCCTGATATGAGAAACCGTAACTGTAAATAAGGACAAAGTAGTGTAACTGATATTATATAAAAGGAAGATAATATACAAAGGAGAGGAGTACTAGAAAGAAAGAAGGGGAAAAGCAGAAAGGCAACAAAGGAAAGAAAAGGGAAAGGGAAAATATGGAAAACTATGAATAAACCTGCTGTAAATAGGGAGGGAGGGAAAGGAAGGGAGGGGAGGGTAGAAGGAGGAGAACCAAGAGACACCATGTACAGGTACAAAACAAACATGTTAAATGTGATCAATATATGGACAATGTACCAATACATGTTCTTGGTTAAAAAATAAAATAAAATAAAGTAAAAAAGAAAATAGCTCTGAGAAGTGAATTTGTTTTATACCTCACTAGTGTTCCTATTAGCTGGGAAAAATTTTAGAAGACCATTATTTATTCATTCAGCAAATATTTAACTGATATCCAGGAATTATTCCAGCTCCATAGAATACACAAATGAACAAGATAGAACAACAGAAGAAGCTAATATTAGGTGTTAATTTTTGGTTCTTTCTTTTATTTGGCAGTTTGCCTTTTATCCATAACATGTTAAATATTACCTTTCTATAACCTTAAATTCTTGTTGTATTTTGTTCATTACCGGGGGAATAAAGTGTGGTTTTCATTGGCAAAACATTTGATTTAAAGATTTTATTTTCTTACAGAAACTTTAGTGATGAATAGATGTTTTTAAAGCATGGACACCTAATACTTTAAAAGCCATGCTTTTAAGATTGTCCACTGGGTGATTTAATAGTAGCTTCATCACAGAGATGTTCTTTTCTAAAATATTTGTTAAGAATATAGAAAATCCATTCCGACAGATCAATATCTTTACTTTGATTCTAATCCTGAAGCAGTCAAATGGAACACGAGTTGTCCTTATTTCCTGAGTTAACTAACTTTAAGATTTTCATTTAAAAATCTTTTGTTCATTAATCTCTCTCTCCCTTGTAATTGTATTTCTTCCTAAATGATTTTTCAGAGTTTTTCAGATAAAATTAAAAGAAAAATACTTAAGGAAAAATATTTTTTATGTTAAAAAAAAATTTAAAGACAGATTTTTAAGAATATTTTCCTCACAAATTCTTTAGCAAAGAGTATTTTACTTAAAAATCTGTATATTTTACATGGTTGCTAGTAAGTACTGAAATAGTATTTGGGAATGAATACATATGTCTTATGTACTTACGAAAAACTTTCTCATTCCCTCTTATTTTTTGAGAAACAGGGAATAACTTCAACATTTATTCATTGAGCCAATAAACAGTTGTTAGACATATCAAGCTCAGAAACATGACTGAATGGATTATGTTCTTTAAGTGATAATATGTGAATTAAATAACTATGTTAAAATATATATTTTACTATGTATATTTAATTATATATATCTCCTATATTTTGAAATAATTTAAGCCTAATTATTAACCATTCCTTGACATTATGTAAGTACATATATATTTAGTAAATGTAACATTAATAGAGCTGATTTCAGATCTTTACTAACATGATCGATTTTCATACTGTCTTAAAATGTTCTAATATAAGTCAAATAAAAGTTTAACATGTAGGACAAAGAAGGAGCAAAGAAATAACCAATCATAATTCATTTTTCCTAAACTTTTTTTTTTTTTTTTTTTTTTTTTTTTTTTTTTTTTTTTTTTTTTTTTTTTTTTTTTTTTTTTTTTTTTTTTTGTGGTGCCGGGGATCGAACTCAGGCCCTTGTGCTTGCAAGGCAAGCACTCTAATCACTGAGCTAAATCCCCAGCCCCTAAACTTTTTTAATAACATCATTGAGACAATATATTTCATAAGTTAAGTAAAAGCATAACATTATAGACATCCCAAGAATATTGGAGATAAAATATTATTCTGTTTTGTGAGGAAATAGAGCAGGATTAAATGTAACTTCCACTGGTTCTAGACTCTAACGTTGAGGGATTACTCCCACAGCAAGCCTGGAAATATGGTTTAAATTATTTTTGGTTTGAAAAAGATGCCTAATCCTTTGAAATTTATTTGAAATAGAAAACTACAACCCAGAAGAAAAATCTACAAATAATTTAAGAAATACAGACATAGAATAAAAACTTCTTTAATTCTTAAGGCATAAGTTGGCAAACACATACAATTAAAGGTTTGTGTTAGGTAGTAATTATTTTCACATCACTATTCATGCCTGAGCTAGTAAGAAATTCAATAATATAGTAAGTGCACAAATTTAATGCTACTTTATAAAATCATTGTATAATCTATTGCATTTCATGATAGTCCTGAAAGTTTCTCCATTTCAATATGTAAGAAAATGAATATACAAGGAGTTTAGATAGAGATATCACTTGTTTCAATAAATATTTTGAAGAACTCTTACGAAGTGGAAACTTTTAAATGCATCTAGTCTTCCAGGTGAATGTCTCTATCTGTACATCTGTATTATAGTCTTTTATTGGCTAAGATGAGTTAGTGTAGGAACTCCAATTCTGTTGTAGAAGGGCAGCTTCAGGAACGTATTTTATATTTCACTAAAGTATTTTTAACTGAACAGCACCAGCTGGATACACTGATAGATACAACAACATGATTCAGAAAAGTAAAAACAAATAAGACAGAGATCTTTGTCATTAAATAAAATTTTGCCAAAACTGAATCTTTCATCTTAGTAAAAGTATTTCATGTATTTATTGTTCACCTGAACCTCTTTTTCTCTATTTGTTTTAGATGCCCATTTATTGATTGGGTCTTTTATTTGGGAGGGCAGTCTAATTTTTTGAGTTCTTTATATGTTCTAGATGTTTGCCCTCTGTCCAAAGAATAGCTGGCAAAATATTCCCATTCTACAGGTTGTCTCTTCACTTCGTTGGTTGTTTCCTTTGCTGAGTAGAAGTTTTATATTTGACATGATCTCAATTGTTGGTTCTTGGCTCTATTTATTGTGCCATTAGGATTCTGTTCAGAAAGTCTTTGACTGCACCTATATCTTTAAGAGATTTACCTATTTCTACCATCCAGCAGATTGTTTCAGTTTTAACATTTAGATCACTTACCCATTTTGATTTTAGTTCAGTACATGGCGAGATATATCCATCTAGACTGAATCTTCTGTATGTGGATAGCCAATTTTCCCAGCACCATTTAGTAAATGTATAAAAAAATTCAGAAAGTCAAATTAGAAGTAATACATTACTGTAGTACTTGAGGAGGTAAAAGTGTCATTTTGTATACGCTGCCAGCATAGCATGTTTAAAGAGCAATTCTGACATTTTGCTTAAAGAATAAATATGGAGCATTAAGTAATTTAAAAATACGATATAAGGTATCTTAATAAAGTGTAGCTTATTATTTTATATATGAAAATCTGAATCTTACATCTTTAAAAATATTCTGGAAATTAAATGATCCATTGATACTTATTTAAATGACCTCAATATCAGAGAGTGAATGTAATGCCAGAACAGGTCCGCTCTTAGGTTAAAACTGGAGAAAGTGTGATAATAACTGTGACTATATGAACGGATCCAGTACTATTTTGTTTGTTATAAAAAAATGTGGAGACAAGAGGGGAAGGTAAGTGCATGTTGACATTGCCAGTATGGAATGGTCAGACAGTGGCAAGACTAGCGAAGATCTATAAAGAAATAAATGTGTCAGATGCACATGTAACTCCGTGGTAGAGCACCTGCCCAGCATGTGGGAACCCCCAGGTTCCATCCCCAGCACCGCACATACCACACACACACACACACACACACACACACACATGAAATGTTAACTTTCTGGGTTTTTATCTAATTTTCCATTCTTCTATGAAATACGAACTTTTGCAATAAAGAATATTACATGGTATATGAGTTTTAAATATGAGTCTTGTGGTAGTTTCAATCTTTTTCCACTAAGGATGATTTTATTAACTGGAAATAAATAATTTCCCAACAATTATGTTGTGGATTATAAAGGAAAACGCTAAATTTTAGTAATATAAATAGCTATTTGAAGCGATTTGCCAACTGCACTTCAAAAGCATGCAGCATCAGCTCAGCACTGCATTACTGCATTTTTAAAACGATTCTGCACGATGCTTTTGAGACTATCGTGGATCTTGAGCTCTTTGTAGGCTCCTTATTGTGCGTCCCTCGTACGCCTGTCACAATGAAGCTGTTGTTAACCAAATGCATGTATGCATTCAGTACATCATAATAGTATTCATAGCCATCTATAAATAGTTGAAGAGTATGTTCTCAAGGTGCATCCATTTACCTACAAATGACTCTATTCTATCCTTTTTTATGGCAGAGTAGTACACCATCATGTAGAAAAACTACATCTTCTTTAGCTATTCCTTAGTTGTTGGGCATTTGGGTTGTTTCCAAGACTTAGCTATGACAAGTTGTGTTGCTATGAACATGGTTGTGCATATATCTCTATGGTATGAAGTTTTCAATTCTTCTGGGAAGATACCAAGCAGAGGGATAGCTGGATCAAATGGGACCTCTAGATTTAGTTTTTTGATGCATCTCCAAACTGATTTCCATAGTGGTTGGAGTAGTCTACATTCCCATCAACAGTGCAGAAGGGTTCCTTTTTCCCCGTAGCCCCGCCAGCACTTTTTGTTGGTTGATTTCTTGATAATAGCTGTTCTTTTTGGAGTGAGATGGAATTTTAGCATTAATCAGTCACTCATGAATACATATCAAATTGTTTCTCTGATATAAGAAACCATAAGTGTACATAAAGACAAAGAGGCATAATAGATATTAAGTAAAAGAAAGACAATATTCCAAAAACAGGAGAACTAGAAGGGGAAAAGAAGGAAGGGAAGAGGGAAAGAAAAGGAAAAGGAAAAAAAAAAGAAAAATGTAAATAAACCTGCTGAAAATAAGGAAAGGGGGGAATGGAAGGGAGAGTTGGGGAAGGGGCGGGAGACAAAGATACATCATGTATAGGTACAAAATAACCATGATAAATGTGATCATTATGTATACAGTGTACCAATGCATGTTCTTGGTAAAAAATTAAAAAATATATATATAAATAGTTGCAGGAACAAGTGTATGAAATGCTTGATATTCATTTAAACCACTTTTTGTAATTTCACTTTTAAATTCAGATTTTAGTTATGATCATAAGATATTGAGATATTTTCGTTTGATTTGCCTGAACAAGATGGTAGCTTCTTAAAACTACATACCATGTTTTATTAAATCTAAGCAATCTCTTATAAATATATACAGTTACAAGAAATACATGAAATGCTAAACATAAAGACAATGCAGAATTATTAATACATCACTATATGTCTGTTTAATGACTTTTCTAATACTCTTTTTTTTTCCCTAGATACACCGTCAGTTAAGATTATACCATCCACTCCTTTTCCACAAGAAGGACAGCCTTTAATTTTGACTTGTGAATCTAAAGGAAAACCACTGTAAGTCATTTCATGAGCAATAAAGTTTTTCATTTTGTCTTCCTTGTGCTTTGATTACAGGTTTTAATTGTGGAAATCCACTGTTTTTGCCTTTTCTTAATGGGCAAAATTGTCTCTACAACAGAAAACACCTTGAACCATATCTTCATTAAATGTTTGTGAAAGACAGATTTTTACTCTGTCATCTAGCGATGTTTCTGGGAAGGTTTCCAGTTGTGATTTTTTTTCCTTTTTCTTTTTCTATTATAGTAAGATATTTCAACCTGAAATGACTGTAGGTTTAATCAGTCACTATTTATATTATCAGACAAATAAAAATGACGTGTTGCTGAATTTAGTTCTTCCATGAAAATTGACAATATTGAAGCATCCTCAAAAATGCCCAAGCTGTACCTAAGGAATCATTTTCATAATAAGAAAAATGAAATGTATATTTAAAAAATAGCTTCCAGTGAGTCATAATTTGTTTAATATTGTATGCTTGGAATTATAAAAAAGGTTCATAAATTCAATGTTTCCAATTATAAAATAATTTCTTTATTAAAATATACTTATGATAATGTCACCTCAACTCTAAAACTGTATTTTATCATTCATGATTGTAGAGTTGACTCATAAGTTACCTATTTTTCTATAAAATTCAAAAATATTTCAAATATCAGTTGTTTGGAAGCAATATGATTAATATAATAGTGTTCTAGGTCTGCTATATGCAATTTACCTGATTTTTTAAAAACTTCCAACTGATTTGCATTCTACTAAAATTTTAATCAGATTGATTTAATTGTACTCTGTATATAACTATATAAGCTATCTATAGTGAAAATCAGGTTAAATTACTAAGAGTTTGCTTCCAATAATATTTTAATTATTTAAACCTAGGCATCATATAATCTCAGGAGGAGTTTACTTAAATGAATTACATATCAGAAATGGCCTAATATTTTAACTTCTTCCAGTGTATTTTCTTCCATACTTTATCTTCATTATACGTTCATCCATTATTACCCTATCTTTTAAATATATTCAAAATTATTCGAAAGTTCAAAAAGATCACATTTTCATAGTTGCTTTGCTATATGAGGTGTGACTGAAAAATATGATGGATGTATCAATTTAAAAAAAATTTATGGTGGAAGACTCATTGACATTAATCTGCCTCAAAATGTCTCTGCCTAATTTGGAACACACGTTCTTTGTTCTTGCCACTTTCTGAAGCAGTTCTGGAAATTGCCTTTCTTGTCTTTGGTTGGCCTGTCACAACTGCCTTAATGTCCTGAATGTATTCAAAATGTTTACTTTTGTTTTGAATTTGGAGAAGCCAGAAATTTCACAGTGCCATATCCACTGAATAAGGTAGATGAGCACACACTGTAATATTTTTACCAGCCTGCTTTTCTGTTGGATGACACTCAGCAGCCACATTCACTGATAATTTTTTTTTTTAATCATACTTTAAAGACATACTCAAAAGAGGACTTCTGGAGCTGCTTCAGAAAATGGCAAGAACAATGGGATAAGTGTGTTCAAAATGAGGGGGAGTAATTTAAGGGACATTAATGGCAATGTAACGTACTTGTACTGTAATAATTTTTTCTTAAATATTCACAGTATATTTTGATCATCTCTAGTATGTAGCCACTCAATTCACTTTCATAGTTCTTACCTACTGAGAAGCTTAAGTTGTTTATAAAAAAAGACATTTTTCCACAACAATATGCTATATATATGTGACAAGTACATTTCAGTACTATAGCTTCAAGAAGAGCTTTTACTATAAATTCAGTACTTTAGGGAAAGAAATGTAATGAACTCTGGTTGGCTTTAGACAGGTTTAAATCTTAACTTCTTTTGATTCTGTGTATCTAATATCAGAACTGCTTTCCAAACGTTTCCTTCCATCTTAACACTTCCTTCTTTTGGTTATTATTTTCCAACTACATCTTTTTTATCTCTTTTCTGCTTCTGTTTCTCCTTCCACCCTCAGGGGTCAACATACAGGTATAGAAAGGAGTATGATTGGGATCATTACACAGCAAAGAGTTTTGTATATACACTTTTCTGCGTCGGCTTCATTGAAAAGTACATACATTTACATTTGGAATATATATATGCAGTGTAACTGACTGATATAAATATGGGCTAGAAAATGCTTAGAAATGAATGCATGCCTGCTGAAAAAGTATCAAATTGTCTGTCAGTGATCTGTTTATTGATCACATGCCTACCCCAAACAATAAACCCATCATTCAACATACAGGAATAGATTGTGAAGTTTATGGAATTTATAATTTAAATAGTCCATATTACTTACTTTGATATGGTTGAATAGATGTAGGTTACTGTGGGTCTTTGAGTTTCAATTACATGTAAATAAGTTTCAATGTATAATAACTTCTGCTTTGTAGATGAATGCAAAAATAACACCTTTTATTTATTTTACTTAAGAATACAAAGGCTCAAGAAATTTAAGAAATAAAAAATGTCACCTTTCTGAGAAGATCCTCATTAATATCACTTTGCAAATAGAAAAAGGAATTAGAAAGGCTCCCTATTTCGCAGAAAAGAAAACGAAGTCTCAAAAATGTTAAGCAAATTTTCTTACTCATGTAAATTTAAGATTGGTGAGCCAGGATTTGCTCTCAGTTTAATATTGCCCATAGTACACACTCTTTCAATTATTGGTGCTACTCCATTTGCAGAGTCTAAATTGTCACTTATTTTAGGCAAACTTGCTACTGAAAATCTAACATGAGGCTCAAAATAATTTTCAGAATTGAAATTGAATTCCTGAAGAACTTCCTAGTCTCATATTTTCACAGTTACCATCTTTATCAGGTTTTTAATCCATATTTATAGTCTTTCTAAACACTTGCCCAAGTCCTATTCAACTGATCATTTCGACTTGTGTAGAAAACTGTAATAAATGTACTGTCTTTAAACAAGTAACTTACATACTCCTCAAAGACTAGAAATGATAATAACAGTCTGTCTTTATCTTTATAGGCCATAATGTTATAATCTACATGTTATAGCCTACAAATAAATGTGTATTAACTTATTATCTCATATTATATTCCTATTTTCATCTTTCTACTTTCATTTTCCTCCTTCTAGACCACCAGGCCATTAACAAATTTATAGTCAACGTCTTTGATTTTTTTCTTTCCCATCCTTGAATTAACTCTTCTCTATTTTCAGAGTAGCTATCATTTTCAATAGATGAGGGCATTAACTTCTTTAAAAATAGTTTAACTTGTAGGCTCTTTAGTTTATATTTCCAACAGTGCCTGATGAGGCAGACAGGACAAATAATATCGAAAGACTGAAAAGAAATTATTGGATTTTCCCAGAAGAAACTCTTACTGATAATAAAGAAATTAGTCTCACTAGAGCAAAGAGAACAAAAGGTAAATTGAAATGTATGAATGAAGGAGTTTGTAGATAGAAGAGGAGGAAGAGAATCACTAATGGAAATTCTGCCCACTTCAGAAAATGAGTCATGAAAAGTGGTAGATGGAGGACAAATAATTTTTAAAAAGAAATCTTAAAATATAATTAAAAACATAACAGGGTGATTGTCCATATTTTAAAATAGGATCAAAATAGTGGGGGAAATGAACTCTTTGGTATCCCATGTGTCTGATGGGCAGCCTGGAACTGCCTCTTTTACTCCGGTCATCACTGCCAGCGTTCTGCTCCATTACTTTGCAGCTATCGCACCTGATTCCCCATTCTGTTTTGGCACAGCTGAGGAGCGACGCTACAGCTGAGTGTTCTGGTGTGTCCCCTAGCACTTAATTTACATTATCTCTACCTGATGTATCTCTAATGAGCAAGTGAAAATCAGAAACATATAATGAAGATATGATCCCTTTACCTTACAGCAGATTTAGTTAATATCTTTAATCAATGACAAAACTTTTATTGTTCCTTAAAAAGTGTTTGATAAACATATGATTTCTTCAAGAATAAGTTATCCTTTTTTTTTTTTTAGTTATTGTTAGTAAATATAATGACACCACTATCTTTTGTCCAAATCACAAAACAACAGTGTGCCTCAAGCTGTCCGGAGACTCCCAGACCCAGCCCGACCTCTTGAATGCTAATGTTTTTCTTGTTCTAAAAGTGAACGCCCCGGTGACTATTTATGAATAATCATGCCTTATTTGCCTGACTTGGACTGAAGCCTTTTGCCATTTTCCTGTGCAACAGCTGCATAACTTGGGCCAGAACCAAATTGTCCCACTTGACACCACTATAGAGCCCTTCTATTCTTTCCTTAAAAGAGAGATTACTGTACATGTCTGTCTATTGTTTTAATTTTAGTATAAAGTGAGGGCCAAGCTAATGCCAGCCACTTTTCTTTCAAGTCCCCGGAGCTTTTGCAACCTCTTCTTTCTTTGGCTGAATTCCCAGACCGCTTTCAGGCAGCAGCATTCTCCATTTATAAAAGTGGAGGGGGAGAAAAAAGAAAGAAGGAAAAGGAAAAATCCCTTTATACCACATTAAATTGTGACCTTAAATGGTGCAACATTGTCCCCTGCAAGCTCTCGCTGGTGAGTAATCATCACCACTTACTTTAAGCCAGCGTTTGACACTTCATGAGTTTATTTCATACAAAGCAACAGGACATTTTCAATAAATGCGTATTTGTCATTTATGCATATTTGTCTGTGAAAGAAAATAATTACAGGATGTGATAATTTTTCAGTGTAACCAGCAAAATGCCTATGTTGTACATGCTAGTTTACCTTCTACTAACCACAATTTTTCTTTGTTTTTGGCACAAATCTAGTATGCATAATTGCACAGCAAAGAACATCCCTATTCTGTATAAGGAGGAAGATTTTAATCTTTAGGAAGATAGATCACATGCTATGTGGCAACTAGTGAGGTGTTGTAAAGGAGCAATTATGTAGCCATTTTGGAAACACTCCACAGTTGAAGGGAGATCTGATATGTATATATTAATGCATTTCCTATCAATATAATTGGATTTTTAAATGTCAAAATTAACCCATTTACATTGAAGGCTGCAATTTTTTTAAAATTTTTGCATGAAATTCAAATATGTTACCTAGAAAAATTCAAGGAACAAGAATTTGAAGAGAAAATATCCTTATGTTCCACTGTTAGGTGCCATTCCACAAATGGAACATTGGGCATAAAAGCATTAAGGTGAAGGGTTTTATATTGTTAGTTTCCTCACTATAACATGTATCTTTTAACAAATCATGGGTGGTTGGATAATTGTCATAAATTCTAATTAGTCAAAAGAAATGGCAAAATATACCAGGTGTTAATGGAGGCAAGTTATCATACAAAAGAGTAAACTGTTGTTCCCCAAATAGGAAAGCATATGATTTAAAAATCATAATATAGAGCTATAATAATACCGAATTCATCTAATTTGATCTAAACACATGTTATTAAGGAATTCCTGCCTCTTTCCTCCTATGTGGCATATGTTCTAATTATTTATCAAGATCTGTGTATACTCAGATGGCCTGACTGAACTGTTATATTCTGGTTACCTGGTTTTCATGATAAATATCCAAGACGTTCATGGTCTTGAACAAGTCACTTCATTACATCAAACTTTTTTTTCTTTTTTGAATTAATAAACTTTGTCCTTAAAAACAGATTTAAGTTCACAGAAAAATTGAACAGAAAGTACAGAGAGTTGCCCCAGTTACTACTAGGCTTGCTCACTACCTATATCCCATCCCAGAGTGCTGCCTTTGTTAAAATTCACGGTTCTACATTGGCCCATACTTATGACAACAAAGTCCATTATTTAGCCTTCACTCTTGTATTTTTTTAAATACAAAAGTGAAGGTATTTTTTTTTACCTCTCAAGTAAAGAATATTTTATATATATATATATATATATATATATATATATATATATATATATATATATATCGCAAAATTATTTAAGGATAAATGACAATATAAATGAAATGTCTGCCTCCAAGCAATTTCCTAATAAACTGTACCATAAGGATGATGATCAATTATTATTTGATAAAAGAATTACATATAGTGCATCTGACCAAGTTTCAAGCTCATAAATGTTAAATGTATATTTAATACTCTTGCTGTATTAGGCTATTATAGTAACTCTAGAAACCATGTTATTATCTTAAATATCTTTTCAGGCTCTGAAATTCAAGATTCCAAATAGAATAAAGGCATTTGAGGATAATGTTTTCTGACTTTGAAAAGTATATTTCAGCACCAAAGAAACTCATACTATACTCATCGCAAAATCAATGGAGCAACTATATGCTCTTTTATTTGGGTAAAAGGTAAAATAGCTACAAATGGAAAATTCCATGCTACAGGAAAAATCCTTCCACTAATTTACTTAGTGTTAGGATAACAAAATGTTTAGAACAATTTGAACGAGCTGAAAGAATGAAAGAATGAGCTATGGTTCCACAAATGCGTAGAAGGTAAGCCCTGGAGCAATATGACTGGAATAGGGGAGATCAGTTAGCAAGTTCTTATAAAGAACAAGTGTGGGGAATGAGCAAGCCCTGAATTAAGGAGCCCAGACTAAGCAGGTAGCAAGCTTCCCCAGAGTCTGTGATCTCTACACTCCTGCTGTGTCATAGCTCTCCAAATTCTCTAATCCTTAATTGTTTTACTTAAGCCATAAAACCACCTTGTGGGAAAACATTTACAAATGCTCTTATGATAATTTCCATTTTGCAGATGGAAAAGGTGTTCTCTGAAGGTTGTATGATTCTTCCCAGAAATACATAGTTAAATGAAGATTAAAACAAGTTTTCCTTTTATATTCACAATGCTGATGATTGCACAGTAGTGTGGACTCAGTGTTTTGGTTCTTCTGTTATGCTGATTTTTTTGCAGTAACCCCGTGATCCTGGCAAGAGTTACAGAGCTTTCATCAGTTTTCTAGACAAGCCCAAAATTCAATCAAGTTTTTGTATAATTTCTGTAAACTCAACCTATTTTAGTCTTATCTGAGTATTATCCAAAGGGTTTCTTTTTTTTTTTTTTTTTTTTTTTTTTTTTTTTTTTTTTTTTTGTGGTGCCGGGGATCGAACTCAGGCCCTTGTGCTTGCAAGGTAAGCACTCTAATCACTGAACTAAATCCCAGCCCATATCCAAAGTGTTTCTTAAGTACACTTAAATGTATCCCCAAAAATTTCTTCCTATGTTTAATGATTACGTGAATAATAATATTTGTTAAATTCATTTATTTTAAAAAAGTAGACCATTTTACATTCTCCATGCTATATAATTTTATATTGAGACTGCAGATTGCAACTACAAAATAATCTCAATATAAATATAGTACCAATTCAATATAATACAATGGAAAACTTTAGCATTTAAATAAGCAAGAAGTTAAAAGAAAATACTCTTCCTTAAGAGTAAATCTTTCATATTAAATCCTATACCTAATTTGTCACACAAATAATTGACAGTATAGACATAACAAAGACATTTTTAACCCCCCACACACGCAATTCTTCAAAGAAAGGTTAGAGGGCATTCAAGCATTTTTTTAACTGTGTGATTTGATATCTAGAGAGACGTAAAATCGTCCCCATTAAGTAAAAGTTAAAGGCAATTTCGTCATTTTTTCTATCATGTTTTCAAAGGTATAATATTGGGAAATTAGTTCTAAATTTCTATAATTAAAAAAAAAATTCCATGTGCTGTCCTTCCCATATGAATTCCTTTTCTGAAGCCCATATGGTCTTTTGCTTCCATATCATGGCTTCAAAATTTAATCACACATCCACTCTCTGGATACACACAAGTGGTTATCTTGGAAATGAGACCGAATATATTCAGTTTTGTTTTAAACAAGAAGCTGACTCCTGGTAATCCCCACTGCTGTTATTTAGGCTGGGCATCTGTGGTGTGTTGGGCACTCAATCATTTTCAATTAAATGTTCCAATGTCTTGGGAAAGTCCTACAAGAGCTTGCAGAACCACGATTATAGATCCATAGAGGAAATGTATTTCCTGAACATTTCCAGGTAAGCAGCTTGCTTGCAACAAAAAGCCAATTATTTTGAAGGATTATGTAAATGTTCAGCAGGAAACTCTATGCAAAATGTTTCAATATATTTAAAACACAACTGTGTAATAATGCTGTCATATACACTGACCAGATTTTAGAATATGTAATTTTTGGCATCTAGGTTTAAAAATCTATAGTTTTAGATATTCGTGAGAGTACACTAAACCTTTTATCTAAAACGCTGTACACATTGAATGTATATTTGTGTAAAAACAAAATCAACAAGGTAATTGTAGGAAAATTACAGAAACAAAATCACTCCTGATAAACTGTATTTTTTAAAAGCTGAAATGTTAGGATTATTTATTTAAAAAAACATTATCTTATACTTCAGTGAGTAACAGTCACTAATATGTGCTTTTTCTCTTTGCAATTATTTTCTATATGTGTCATAAATTGGAAGCTAATATCTCTCTGGTAATCACCAGTAGCTCTTACTGAGAAATGATTCTGTGCTTGCTGTACTGCCTGTTAAATATTTTGCCTATCATTTCTGCACAAATACATGGCAGGAATGAAATAGGGCAAAACAAAATTAATTCAGAATCACTGAAGAGATTTGGTAGTTTTTCAATAAACAATGAAATAGAAAATTTGTATTCCGTGGAAACCCATTTGTTCAAAGAAACAATCTAAAACAAAATTTCTGGCATTACACGTTTTTTACATGTATATAGCACACGATCTCAATTCAAACACAACTTCAAACATACACTAGTCACTAAGTTTTAAAGTTGGGAAAATTATAGAGCAAATAGTTTCCAAAATGGTAGGAAATATGAACATTTAAAAATGGCTCCATTTAGAATAGGCAGACTCTCACAATGATTGATGAGAGTGTTAAAGTACAACTCTTGCAAGTTTAGAGGACCAGGGATGCCTCAAGCAAAGGGAAGGGAGAAGAAAATATAAACTTTTTTAAAGGGAAGAAAATAGAAGAGGTCCAGTAGAGACCTGTGGCCAGCACAACACGCTGAAATGTGAGCATATGGACTTTGACGGTGCCACACAAAACTGTAAATATGGGGATGAAGAGAATGACATGATCTTACAGAAGCAAGAATGAAAATACAATAGCTTGCCAGGATAAGGACAAGAGTATTTACAGAATGTAGCAGCTCTCCCCGAGGCTTACAAATGCAGTGCTTTTCAAATTACAAGTTGTGGCTTGTTAATGGGTCAGAAAATCAATTTAGATGAGCTTTTTCTAAAAACCAAAAAATAGATAGGAAATTGTGTAGGAGGAATTGAAATTATAGAGAACAGAAGAAAATAAGGGTAAAGAAAATGTCGCAGAGTGTAAGAGAGCAAGACTTCCTTGTGCACATGTGTTTGTGTATTATATAAGGTTGTGAAATATGTTCCTTTTCTAAATCCCACCTTAAAAGTTTTGAAAATTGTTGCATTAATCATAATAACTGTGATGAAGCTGAGTCTTTGGGACATTCAGAGAAATAGCCTGTTAAGTCTTAATCACTTCACATCTAAAACCACACTCCACATAAACGTACATTCAAACTGAAGAGATCTTACAAACAGGAAATAGAGTGCCACTAAGAATGATCTGTTTAATAATGCACAAAACTTTGATCCTTTGTAAAGGATTTCATCCAAATGATTAAAATATACCTCAGAATTTTGTTTTATATTTCAATTATCTTCAGGCCTTGCTTATGTGGAACATTTAATTTCCCAGCTACCAGATAAATGATGTGCACTTTACTATTACTTTTCCAAGACCATTGGTTTTAATATTAGAAAAGAAACAAGTCATAG
This sequence comes from Hystrix cristata, assembly GCA_004026905.1. Lineage (NCBI taxonomy): Eukaryota > Metazoa > Chordata > Mammalia > Rodentia > Hystricidae > Hystrix > Hystrix cristata. Next base: position 42,386 of record PVJO010005250.1, read on the forward strand.
AGCACAAGCAGTTCCATAATGATGACACAGTGTTTAACATAAGTATTCGATCTTATAAGGTTAATTAGCACTACTTTGCAGTAGTGGAATTAATGGGTTGTAAAGTAATACTTATATGGGAAATACAACCCCATCTTTGCAACATATCTGAATTGAATGGTTTTTAAGCTTCCAATTAAGTAAGATGTTTGAAGATACATTTTCTATGGTCTCAAATTCTCCTTACAATATACACACATTGATAAAATGACAGATTTTACGAAGTTCAGACTTACAAATCTTGTATTTAAAAGCCTGAAATTCTTCAAGGGTCTACTTTAATAAAGGATTTCAAGAAATGAACATTTTCAAATAAGTTGAGAAAAATTTACTTGATAACGATCATTCTTAAATATATCATAGAGATTTTAAACTCAATATACATACTTACAGGTGCTTTTAATTGCTCGTATGAGGGAATGGGTATTTACTCAAGATTTCTTGATTGTTTAATCAGAAATTAATATTCTGTGTTTACCATGGGAAATAAAAGTTGAGTATAGATAAGTCCAGGGTACTTGATTTTCTTCTTTAGAAAAATCCTTTAAGATTAGCTTAAGGATTTGTCTTGATGTTGAACATTTTTACTTGAGTTAAAAGATCTATCATTGCTCTAGTATCATAGCAATCTTATTTTTTCTAGTATAATCTTTTCTTCGTTGTGGAATAAATGGGCTAGAAGTAGACAGCATGTAGTATAACTACTTTATGTATCACATCTATTAAAATAATCATCTGCGAGTGCTATATTACTGTAAAAACTGGTCCAGGATTTTACAGGCACTCTAAAATGATGCCAGTATTATCAAGTCTTCTAAAGAGGCTCTTGCATATAGGTTTTTCCTGTTTCAACTACGAGCTTCTAAACTTGAAGGCAAAAAAAAAAAGCCTTTAAAAATCAGAATCAAGTAGCACATGATAGCATAATTCAGAATGAAATCTATTTCTTATTTGCTATTGAGATTTTAAAACATAAGAGTAAGGTCAGTGTTGATCTTCATGTATATTTTATCACTCAGTATAATGAAATTCATCCTACTTGATTCTATAATATTATAATAACAATTTCAGAAATTCATATGAGTAGATAAATTTGAAATCAGTAATTCAACTCAAAATTTGAGGGAACAAGGGCTGGGGATTTAACTCAGTGGTTAGAGTGCTTGCCTAGAGAGCACAGGTCTTGAGTCCAATTCTCAGTAGAAAAAAAAAAATTGAGGGAACAAGTATCCTTGAATTTCATACTTTAAATTCATTTACTTTAAATTCATTTAAATTCATTTACTACTGTATTAAAATGTCTTTTTATCAGTCAAATGTAATGATTTTTAAGTAAAAACTTTCATTATCAAACATTTTAACAGGAATCTACAAATAGTAAAAAGTCATTTCTTTTTATAAAATGGATTGTTTGAATACAGAGAATAATACATGCTGAGCAAAGAGTAACACATGATAATTATGAGGATAAAGGAGAAGGCTGAAGAACACATGTAAAATTCTATAAGAGAGAGTGGAGTTCAAAGACAAGAAAGACAAAGAACTACCTAGCTCTTTTACACAAACGTCCAAAAGCACACTTATTATTCAATACCAATAACTGCAATGGGCTGGAAACACAGTCTAAATACATGTATCACAGATTCTACATGTATTTATGTTTAAATATGTATATATTTAGAAGAGAAGTTGTAGTGTAGACTGGGAATGTTAGTGGTGAAACACAGGCTTAGTGTGTACAAAACTCGGGTTCAATCCCCCACATTACAAGTAATAAATAAATAAATAACCATTTTAAGAATTCCTTTAAAATGGATAACTTCTTCAACCTTCTATTTCCTATTTCTATTTTAATTTGTGACTAGTGTTACAGGCCTAAATATTCAAAATGTGAGAAGAAAGCCGACACAACAAATGATGTTATTAACATATAGATTTTACAAATATACTTATTTTAACTATTTTATTAAATAGTTATAGAAGCAGAAATGTTTAGATCTAATCATTTGTACAAAATACTATTTCAGGATAGTACATGAGGCATATTTTCATAGACAGAAAAACAAAAATCAACTGAAAAAATAGGAACAATTCTAAGAAACAATAATGCAATGTATTTTAGTCTCAAAATTGCCTTGGCAGCCAGGGGTGGTGGTGCATGGCTGTAATCCCAGTACATGGGAGGCCGAGGCAAGAGGATCACCAAGAGTATGAGGTCAGCCTGGGCTGCATAGTGAGTTCAAGGGCAGCCTGAACTACATGGTGACACCCTCCCTCAAAAAAACAAAAAAAAAGAACAAAAAAAATTCCCTTGGCAATTTTTCTTCTTTTGCTTTCGTACACAATGATTTTAGGAACAGTGTTTAATAGAACAAACAACATTTTAGCCTCTCCTCACTTTTTTAAAAGCTTGTTGATGTTCTGACCAGTATTCAGAGAATATGGAAAAGTTGGGTATATCAGGGATAGGAGTTAACCCGATAAACACAATGGATGGGGAAAAGGAAAAACAAAACAAAACAAAACAAAAAAAAAGGAAAAACACAAAAAACTATTGCACACATTGTAGGGATGGTTAAGAAGAGAAGGGAAATGTAGAGGAGAGGGATTAAAGAATACAGGGAAATACTGAGTTCCTTAGAATGGAGGCTTTGATGAGTTGTGAGAAAACAGTAAGCTGAACACATGAGAAGTCAGGATTGGGGGAGAAAACGAGACCTTTAAGGTACTAAAGGATAACGATGGCAGTTTTTAGTGATGGACCACTGCTCCGTTGGCTATCAAAATAATTATTAGACATGAGACCATTAGCAAACTGAGATGACAAATATCAGATGAGTTCTTAAGGTCAGCATTTAGGAGAATTAATTTTGAACCATGCTCTTGTTCCTGTCATTTTATTCTCCTCGAATTTTTCTTAGAATTCATGGTCTTTGTTGTGTTTCTTTTCTTATTGCCTTTACAAAAAATCTGAAATATTAAGTATTCCACTTCTTTGTTTCCCACTTGAATTGAACACGCGCTTGGTTCCAGTTTCTGTAAGAAATTCCAGTGCTGTGCTCTGTCCTAGTTTCTAATTTCTCATTTCCTTATAACTGAATCGATGTGTAGTTCTTGATTCTCTTCTAACAGTTGAATTCACGTCCAACACTGAGATCAACGATTTGCCTTTCTGCTATAAATCAATCTCTTTTTCTCTTGTTTTTTTGTTGTCGAGCTGTTTGTTAGTTCATTTTTGCTTTATCACTTGCCTTCTTCAGGCCATGATTTATCCTATTCATACAGACAAGGTGCTGTGAAGATTGTCTCCTTTTTCATAATTCCACACATTTCTGTCCTCAAGGTTTTGCATTTAGTCTCCCAAAGCTCTTTTATTGTCTGTTTTCTACTTTCTTCATATGCTAATTTATAAAGCAGTTATGAGATACTGAAAATCTTCTATTAAATATAAACAAAAATCACTGATGTAAATATTTTTAAATACCTGTAAAGATTGAAAACTACTTCAGGTCTTAGAATATATGAGAATAAACGTCTACACATACTGGTTTCTTTTTGCCCTGTTGTTTTCTGTTGCTCTAGGAAGCAACTGGTGCAAAATATCTTCAGGTACATAGAATATTTTTAAAAATATATTTTTTACCTCTACTGATGTGACAGGAAAAAAACCAAAAAACAAAATCACATTCCATGTCATCCAACCCCTACTTATTTGGGACTTTAAGGAGGAGAGGGTTCTTTTTGTATAGACCATATTGGTGTTCTCATGTAGAATTGTATGTTACTTCCCATCTAATGCTGCTCTCACTGTAGTTTTACTCCTGTTGTCTGGTTCCTACTCTTCTTCAGCCTTATCACATAGAACTTGGAGACTGAACCCACTTTTCAAATGATCTCTTTCGGGTTCCTAAACAGCAGGGAAGGTTGTTATTCATTTGGAGCCAGAAACTTAATCATTTCAGGGTTTCAATTAGAAAATGCCTACGGGCCCTCTTTATTAAAATGAAACACAAATCGTATCAAGATATGCTAAATCACCTAGTACTTTTATGGCGATATTAAGAAACTTGAACGTGTTAAATGCTAATTGGGAACATGTGTAGGCTCTTCCTAGTCTATGCGTAAACTCTGACTTCCATTCCACCAACATGGCATCACGTGGTACCGACTCTTGTGCCAATGCGACGATTTACCACACAGAATCGAATCAAGAATCCTTAGAAGATTCAATTCATGGTCTGCAGAGACTTAGGTATCTTCTTCATAATCACTTTTTCAGGCCCCTCTCCTGCAGGGTTTTTTTTTTTTTTTTTTTTTGGTAAAAAAGTTTAAAAACAGAATGACAAATTAAATAATGTATTTATATCTTTATGTTTCTATACAAACAACTCAAAAACATATCTAAATTTAATCACATATTTGCAGAGCTATATGCTTTATGGGTGAGTGATAACTTGTGAACTTATGTAGAGAGAAATCATGAAAGCTTGCACTTGGGAACATTAGTTTTTTGGGTGTGTGAAAACATATAGACATGTATACAGTTATGTCTCCAAACACTTAAAATTCGAGCTTCAAGAAAACATTGCCTCTTAATATAATCACTGAATCTTTTGAGCAGAATTACAAAGATGAGTGTTCTAAAATTCAAATTATATATAACATATTTTTTTTTAATTTGTCTTATGTGACTTTGTAGAAAAGACAAAACTTCTGCTATTTTGGTTATGCTACAAATCATAGTTTCATTTCACCTGTTTTGCCTCTTCAAGGGATGTTAAGTATATACATGATAAAAGTTTATCCAAACTATTTTAAAATATGAATTAGTTAATTCAAGTGGCAATTAACATTATTAGGATATATGAAGCAAGTTGAAAAGTATTTATGGTTTGGCTCTCATCAGATATACTACGAGAATGAATCATCAAAATAATTGTAATGATGTAAAACACTTTCAAATATTTTAATATATCGAGTTTCTTTATTAATTATACAATTATATTTTAGAAATTTCATGGGTACAGTTCTAATATAATTGTCTTCCCTTCTTTGCTTTTTTTCTCTGTAAAGATATGGAAAAAAACAAACATTTTACTGTTTTCTACTCTTACACTTACTACAACAATTCATGCATGCGTCCCCATGTTTGTAACAGCACAGTTCATGGTATCTAAGTCCTGGGGGCAGCCTCTGCGTCCATCCATGGATGAATGGAAGCAGAGAGTGTGGAGTTTTTACACAACTGAGTGTTGATCTGCCCTAAGGAAGGAGAGACAGACTTAGACGACTTATAAGAAGGAGTATGATGTTGGACGAAGTGGATCAGACACACAAGCTTAAATATTGAATGGCATGTCTTCTATGAAAAGCCCAAATTGTAAATAAAGAGCAAAAGAAAAGGATAGAAGATGGGAGGTAGGGAGATGGATCTTCCCAAGTGTGCGGGAAATGCGGGATGGAAGGAGAAGACGAAGGGGGGAAAGGGAATGAAAATGGCAATTGAGATACGTTGTGTGCATACATCAACTCAACACGAGGAGTATAGATATTATGTATTGCAAACATGTACTAAAACGCGTGCGCGCGCGCACACACACACACACGCACACACAATCACTCGTCACCAAAAATGAGATCAATTCCAAATATTTGAAAAACAATATTCTCCTAGTTCTCCTGTCTAAAAAGAGTTCAGGAGCACTATGGCAGGAACTAAGGACAGGGAGAAAATATGTATTTATTATATCATAATATTACACTTTCCACATATTTTTAGTATCTAAACACTTGATTGGCAGTTCCTTTAGCATATCTGTAATCTGCTTATTTGAACACGCTCTTCAGTATTTTTATATTCACTCACGAATTTTGTCTCTTTTATGATTTTTTCCAGAAAAAAATACATTTTTCCCATAGAATAGATACCCTGGTCACCGACATCAATTATCAAGAGCTATGTCCTAACTGCATTTACAATAACATAGTACAAGTTCACAGTTTTATGAAATTAAGCAAAGCTTTTTAGAAAGTTTTCCAACAATGTGGAAAAAAAAGTTGAAATTAGAAAATCTTTGCATAGAAAGACAAAAAATATATTAATCATGTTTAAAAACAGGAGATTGTGGATGAAGCACCGAATGAGGAGTCAGTACAAAGTTTGAGTACTTCTCTCATCTTCTATATTCTTACATGCAGTAAGCAAGTAAATCAGATTCTTGGAAATGGTTTTTAGAGAATCATAGAAATATATGCAAAGCACCTATGATAACTACTATCATAAGCATATGTTAAGTATTAATAACTATTTTTGTCATTGATAATTATAAAAAAAATTTAAAACTTTGGAACAAAAACCTGTGGTTTGTTTATCCTTTCTACCCTAAAAGCAATTGAGTGGGTGGAGAGCTTTAGGTCAACTACAGCCTTGAGTCACTTAACCATGGCGACAGCTTTAGAGGCATGAACTTTAAGCAAAGTCTTTGTTATGTGAACATTACAGTGTTCGTATCCATTCTAAGTGAGCCACACCACCACTAGGCAACATAATCTTATGTGGTCACTGCTGTATATGTGGTCCATCAAGGACTAACACATGGTTGTGCAGTGCATGCTTGTATTTTATTAAAGGGAAAATTTCAAGAAAAACCTCCTGGAGAATGAGAAAAGTGGGAGAAGGAAGAGGAAGAAGTGTCAAGTGGTTTGAGGAAAGGCTGTGCCACAGTGGTGGCCCCAAGTCCAAAGATATAATTTCTATTACTTCTAAGAAACACTTACTGCAGTAGTCCAAGAGGAATCCTTCAATGCAAGGGGGGAGCCATTAGCAACTCTGGGCTCCTGACCTAGATAGTGACTGCCCCAGTGGCTGTTGCAAGTAGGAGCACGTTAGTTCCTTAGCACTAATGTCTATTTTAGATGGAAGGATGGGGGAGAAAGAGGAAAAGAAAGGGAGGTAAAAAGAATTAAAATGTGTTATGTAGATGTATCAACTTCCCATGGTGAATGTAATCATTATGTACAGCAAACATGTACTAACAAAAATTTCAAAGAATTAAATTATATTAGCCATACCACCAAATCTTTTGAGTGAGTGGATCATGGTCCTTTCGGTGACTTATAAAAGTTAGCATATAGTTATGCACAAAATGGTTAATACATGTTTCTAAACTTGCCTGATTTATTTAATATGCAAAATATATATTATTTCTTTTTTTTCCTATCTATATGCATGTTGGAATCCATTAGGCCAGAGCCTGTTTTGTGGACAAAAGATGGTGGAGAATTACCAGATCCTGATCGAATGGTTGTGAGCGGTAGGGAGCTAAACATTCTTTTCCTGAACAAGACGGATAATGGTACATACCGATGCGAAGCCACAAACACCATCGGCCAAAGCAGTGCAGAGTATGTCCTCATTGTACACGGTGAGTACCTTTTTGAAAATATCAGACATGAAAGGATGAATGACCTGGAAAGTGGTTGAAATTCTTCAAAATCTTTAGAATAATAAACAAAATTAAAAGTTTTCTTTTTCTTTCAGAAGTCGTTCTCAGGAATAGAAGTATGTTCAAAATTTTCATTTAGTATATTCCAAGACACAGTAATAATACCACACCATATTTTTTTGCCAAAAGGTTTTCATAAATACTTTTAAATAATTTTTGGTGGTGGCTAGTAAATTATATTAATAATTGTCTTCAGATGTTACTAATAAATGCTTCTAGTCACAACCTAGTATCATGAATACTATTACCCTTAAGCTAATTTCATTTGTATTATAAAAATACACTTTATGCTATAAATGGCTACAGCAAAAAAAGATAGCTTGTCATTGAAATATAGCAAAGGCAGAGTTATGTATACAATACTAATGATAAATTTCTTACAAATAATAAATTGAAATTCCTGTAGACAATTTGTCTTGACTGTATTTATCTCGCAATTTGCTCAATTATAACAAAATAATAAGAAGAAATACCAGTATTGAGTGAAAAGAATCACTATTTTTTCAACCTCCAAAACCCACAGTAGTCATTCAAATCTCTAGCATTAATATATTGTTAGATGGCGCTGACTTTTTGTGAGATTGATAAATGCTGCAATAAATAAAATTAGACAGGATTTTTTAAATGCAGTTTTTCTTCAGCATTTATTTTATATATGAGGGTACATTAAGAAACTCCAAGAGAAACCATAAAGGAATGTAACATTTCTCTCACATATTTCACAGAGAAAAAGTTTTTCTGAAAGTAGTATTTCATTCTACATATTATTACAGAAGTATAAGCCAATATTGTATAAAACAAAATCCTGTAATCAATCCGGTGGATTTTAAGGTTCACGGAAAGAGTACATTTATTTGATATCTTTCCCATGAATCTAATTATAGAGTACTGTAAGAAACATGAACTGGTTTTATAGTTTGCTTTAAAAAAAAGAATTTGAGGATTCAATCCAAGATCTTTGCAAAGAGATATAATTTCAGAGAAAATTAATCTGATTTATATTCTTTTTCAAAATCTTTATTTTGCTATGATGCAGCCAAATATTAGATTAAAAAGTATGTGTCAATATATAATATTACAATGTTTATATTAGTTTTACAAAATCTTTATATAATCTTTCACTTCTTAGTACCACATTACTATGGTAAGCAAATAAGGGCTAACAAGAAATTTCCTCCGCATAAAAACATGTTGAAAACAGTAGAGTCGAGTTTGATTTCCAATATCTGAAGAATGGTGAGAAGTTCAACTCTGGAAAAGATTAACCTAATGGAGTGAAAATGATAAGTTGGAAAGACTATGATAAGTCTTTGGAGACAATGCCTGCCAGCTTTACTGCCAGAGAGAACGTAGTATCTGCTGGGTGTGTCATGACGACAAGGTCAATCCTTATAGCAAGTTCTGAGAGTCGCTTCCGCTTTAGGCACCTGGATGTTTAGAACATGCAGCCTCCTAAGTTTAGTCTGAGTCACTCAAAATGTTCCAAGAGTTTCTTTCACCCAACAGTCTCTGAGAACCTAGGGGCATGTTGTACAGCATGTCACAGTGTATTGAAAGCAATACAATATAAAAATAGAGAATTAGAAAGGAAATGACAGAAGAAATAATATCCTCAGATGAAAAGTACGTCACTTGTTTTTTTAAAGTAAATCCAGCGGAGAAAATTCATATACTTTCCCAGTGTTTGCAAGCTAGTCAACAGTATGGCTCCTTGAATAGCCAAGCTACCTTTGGGTAGTTGGCATTTGACACGTTTCTAATAAATACTTCTCTAAGCACTTTGTAAGAAGTCATTTTTGGCTTTGCTTTTTGAACTCCAATTCATCAAAAGCACCCCATAGATTAATGCTATTCATGCTGTTAGATAAACGCTGTGAAGTTCAACAGTAGTTTACCTAGGATTATTGACACAAGTAATGAGAGGCTCGATGAAACAGTGAAACCGTATTACGCTGTGTTTAAAAAGGGCTCCAATTGGGTTCATTACAAACTAAAGTTCTTTTTCCCCTCTGCACACAGAGTATAATGTTTCATTAGTCACTGGTTGTATAAATATAAAAGCTACTCTCTTCTGTTAATGGTTTGACTGTTCCAAAACCACACTAAATGATGAAATTTGAGTGGCATTTCGATCTATAATGAATGCTGTGTGCATTTCGGAGTGGAGCGATAAGCGATCGTTTGTGAGAACTTTACCCTTTTATCTTTTACACCAAGGTTGATTTTACATTAGCTGTGATAATTTAATATAGCTGTAGCATAGAGGGTTTTTCACGAACTGAGACTCGTGTCTGAGTCTACTACAGTTGCCAGGGTCTACTGATTCTTAACTTGATAGTAGTCTGGGCACTTTGCTGTGAAATCATCTACTACCTAGATGCCATCCTAATGGCTATTTTTTATTCTTTGGGATCAATGGAAATACATTATTTAAACATTGCCACATTTAGTTGTTATTAGCGCTGATATTTTTGATACGTACACTGAAGGATTTTTCCTTTTCCTAAATACACCTTTGAAAATTTTATCATCAGGACTCCAGATGGTAGAATAAAGCTTCCAGGCTGAAATTCACCATCAATGAAAGGGGTAATGAAAGTCAGCCTACCTGTGATGGTGATATAAAAACATTGTAGCTATGAAATATATACACTGTAGCAGGTTCATTAGTAGAGCAATGAGCTTTTTTATTAACAAACTTATGTTTGGGAAATTAACCTATTAAATTAGTAGCCATATTTATACTACTTAATTCATGTAAGCACATATTCTTATATTTTGTATCTTTATACAAGTGTTGAAGTTTTTTTTGCTATCACCTTTATCATGTTACATATTTATTTAGAAGCATTATCCGTAAATTAATTGCTTTGAAATACTGTTTCCACTGTTGTTCTTCACATTGGGTAATTGATCAAGAGAACAATTATTTGATTCACCAAATAGATATTTGGTAATTATCTTTTGAGTGCAAAGACACTATGAAGCAAAGGTGAATGGCATTCAAGAAGACTATAATTTAATATGGAAAAAATGTATGCACTCAAATAATTATAACACAAAATAGAAAAACCTGTCTTGGAAGATATTCACAATCATGTAGATGGTAAAAGTTTGTAAGTGTAGTTGGAGTGTTTGAAATTTAAAAAAAAAATGGTAGCAGAGCTTGTTTTCTTCATAAATAAATTACATACATCATTCATGAAAGTGTCTAGCATAGTACTAGGTACATAGATACCTAGTATATATTACTAGTATCCTTATTATACAAAGACCGTGTCGACTCAAAGTTTTCCTGAAGAGTTGCATTCAATTTATTGCCACAAAGCTTCCCTCCAAAGTACCCAGACCACAAACTAAGTTAACTCTACTGGAAGATAGGAAAATTCTCAATTCCTGTAAGAAATAAGGAAAATGCTAAAAATTCAACTTTATAGCAAATTAATACTATAGACAGCAGGGCAAAGGTTGAAATCTACCTTGTTTCTCTTTTACAATATCAAGTTCAGAGGATTTAAGTAAAATATCTTCTAAGGCTATCCAGATCTGCATCCACTGATTATGGAGAACATAGCAGATACTTATGTATCACTTAAGGAATGGCTGCAGGGAATTGCCATTAATCTTAGGCTAATGTTGTTTGGGAGCAACCAATTAAAATTTCCCTTTTGAAAGTGTCACAAATAGATAGGACTTAGGAAATTCTGAGAAGAGCTTTCTACAGAGAGTGACAAACACAGATCACCACCTTCCTTCTTACTTCTAAACTTTCTTAATTCTTTTTATTTCCCTTTAAATTCATATTAGAGAATTCCTCCAAGTAGAATTAAATTCCTTCAAATGGAATTAAAAGATGGACAAAGGCACTGTAAATCTCTGCAGCGCCTTTGAGGAGGCCGCAGTGGCCTCCTCAGGATTTATAAAGAAATATAATAATAGATGTAGAAAAACTGACTAGATCATTACTCTTTCTGGTAGTAGTTATATAGGTACAGATTGCAGGCTAGAGTTGCTGGGAATCACATCAGAACTTCAGTGGAGAACTCAGGTTTCTGGCAGTCATAGTGAGGTTGAGATGGGTTATTCCAGAAAGCTTTTTATGATATACCGCCTCCCTCTGCAAATGTATGTGAATGTTAAAATTCTTCACCACTGCTCTAACTTATTCTGCTACTTCATTATTTTTCCTTGTAAAATAAGATTTTAAACAATTCATTAGTTCATTATCTTAACTCTTGCTATTCTACCTTTGGATAAAATTAGCCACTATAGACCTTTCTACCTTTTGACTTTATGTTAAGTTTCTTTTCTAGAAAATTGCATCTATTCTCTATTACTGGTTTTATGTTAGTATATGGTGAGATAGAATAACATTCTGCTTTTGTTTCTGTACTGCCAGTTTATCATAGTCACTGTAGTGCTATCTCTAAAACATCACTTTGCATTTATGGTATCTTTGTTCATCTATGTGTCTCTTAAAATAAAAGCTGGTGAAAACTGTGGTATTTTATGATTTTAATGTTTCCAAGTCAAAAGTAACATATACATAGAATAGAATCATCACGGGCTGGGGATTTAGCTCAGTGCTTAGAGTGTTTGCCTTGCAAGCATGAGGCCCTGAGTTCGATTCCCAGTACAAAAAAAAAAAAAAATAGAATCATCACATTTTATTTTTATTTGGTAGGAACAATTATAAAAAGAATGTTTTGAATTTTTAAAAAATTTAATAGTAACAGAATATAATTGCTAGGAATATCTGTATCTTTTTGGTTTAATGAATGGTATTAAGCTATTAATTGTGCCTTTTGAGCTTTAAAGAATAAGACTTTTACTGTCACTTCACTCAGATTTTATTGTTAATGAATGTCAAAAGTACTCAGATACAAAAATCTGTGCAAGCAGATATTGCAGTCTGCTGCTGAAAACCAAGCCCTCAAGTCCTGTCGCTCATTCCAACATAAAACTCTTTCAGCCACTAGGTAAAGTACAGGCTCTTTTTCCATCTTGGGTGCTGATTCTCCACTATCATTAACTTGCTTACCATATAAGGGAAACTAATTGAATCATGAAGTATAGCCTTTATTAACTTTAATAAACAATTCTAATCCTTCTATTGTCTCTCCAAATGTTTAACCTGTATACACAAAATAAATACAATTATTTTGGGGTCACTAGTACTTTACCTTCAATTTAGCAAAATAATACATATATACATAAATACTGTCATAATTTTGAAGCAGTTTAGGAATATCATAAAATAATATTTTAAATTTGTTTTTAAACTTGTATCATCATATAACTAAGCAACCATGATAATAATACAAACATCTTTGTTTCAGGGATATATCTTACATATATTCATGTCACAATTAGAAATATTTTGGAAGTTAATGAGTACTCATTACAATAAAATGAAAACAATATTTCTGTGCTTCGTATAAAATGTGTAAACTAAAAGTTGACAGGGTTTTTTTTTTTTTTTTCAACCGTGCATTTACTATTACAATTATTGAGAAACAAAACACTTGGAAGCATCACGAGGCTACATGAATTGTTTTGTTCAGTTGTACTATTCGGCAAGGTGGTCCTTTAGATCCTGATGAAATAAAAAGTGTGAATATTTGAGCTCCTATCAGTGGGTGTGGAGAAAGAAAGAGAAGCACGGATGATGCACAGATGTACCGTCTAGCAAACATTAGAAAGGGATTTGACTAAAATCTGTTCCCTCAAATGGAAACAGACCTACCAGTTGCCAAATTAATTCTGCTTACTTATAATGAGCATTTTTTCCTTTGGAGCTGCTTTCTTTAGAAGCATAGATGGGAAGTATATGGTGTAGGAAGAAAAAGATAGAAAAGACATCCATATGGAGCAACAAAGAGTGCGCTAATGGCAGAGCTCTATGGTCACTGCTCTCATCTCTGGTTGAGAATTTCCAGGCAGTAACTAGTTGGATGATTCTTAAAACAGTATTTTCTTTAATCTTTGAGATAAAACATGTCATCTCTGGACATGAATAAGTAGGGAGAGCTCTGATGCCTGCAGGAAAGGTGCATCTCCGACTGGATGAATATGCTGTTGGACTCTGCAGAGAGAAAAGGGATGGAAGGAAAGAGTGGTGACAAGAATACTCTTTGCTTTATAAGATATTTAAAAGGGCATATGTCTGGGCAAACTCAATATAGAGTTGGAGCTGGCTTCCATGTCTTTGTTTTTAAGATGGGCATGAAGCAGATAAATTGGGGTTTTAGCTTTCACAGTATAAATTTCACTGGGATACACCACTTTGAAGTAAACGTTCCTGTAGGTCAAGTTGAACTCCCTCACTAGACTATGAGTAGGAAAAATCTTTGTTCATGCTTGAGAGAGGAAATAGTACATTATTCAAAAATGCCATCATGCAACACGATCTTTTCTTACACTTTTTGTATATAATTTTTTTTTTAATTTTAGCTGTATTATTATAGTTTGGACAACGGAAGGATAGAACCCATGGCATCCAGGCCTTCTAGATTCGTTCATGTGGAAATAAGTCTTGGCTGTACCTTTATAAAAATACCCGGAGTCCTTCTACCCACATATATGTGCATTAATTAGCTCAATTTTAGAAAATTCAAGAATCATGCGATGGCTCATGAGTGAAAAATCTGGCAGTAATTTTCAGAAACAATGGTGTGTCTAAACAGACAATATAGAATTTAAATAAATCTGCTTTGCAGCATGCTACAGTGTAGTTTTCACAAGTATCATAACAACATTCTATGTATTTATTTTAGGATCTAAGAACTTTCCTTGAGTCCTCTTTTTTCTCAACAGAAAATGCCGTCAGTGTCCTTCCAAACCGTGCTCCGATATGCCCGTTGGTTTTGACCATCCTCTCTGTCTTACATGGTGAAACGGTTTCCAGTGGTCTGTCTCCACGATTCCTTGCCACGATCTATTTCTTACACAACTGAAGAGTATAAACCTTTTAAATCTTTAATTCTTCACATCTTTTCCCCATTTAAATTACCTAAAGGCGCTTCATCACATTTAAAGTAAAACCTATATCCTCATTACTCTCCCCAGTCCAGTTTCATATGGTTACTACTCCTCACATATCCGGGGGATTTTAGCACTCTACAAATGCTCGCTTCTCTCTCTTTGGTTCTCTCTCAGCCCTTCTAAGACATCAGATTCATTCCTTTTTTAGGGACTTTGTGCTTGAATTCTTATTCAGGGAGTAAGAAAGAATGTTGTCAGGAATGTCTTATCAGAACTGACTCTCGCCATTCAAATCTCAGGTTAAATTTCTAAGAGGTCATTTTTGTCCACTCCCATCAAAAGTAGCTCCCAATCCTACATCACTTCATTTTAATTTTCTACAGGACATTTAGTATTATTTGATATTGCCGCTGTTTATTTATATATGCATTTGATTGTATAGCCATGTACCATATAATGATGTCATTTTGGTTAACGAAGGGCTGTGCGTACTCTCATAATATTAAAATGAAGCTGAAAGATTGCTATAACCTGATGGCACTGGAGCCATCAAAACATCGTAGCAATATGCATTTCTCACTCGTATGTGGCGATGCAGATATAAACAAAGCCACTGTTCTGCAGTGGGTTAAGAATATGGCACATACAAATATGTACTTGATAATAGTAATGATTGTGTTGCTGGTTTATGTATTGACTGTACTATACTTCTATAATTATTTTAGAGGGCAACTCTTCTGCTTATTAAGAAGTGTTGCTGTAATGCATATGCCATGATTCACCACCACCAGAAACTACCTCATAAGTCTTGTATTAATCAGAGACTGCGTCAAATGACTGACCTCTAACATGTAGATTTGTGAAAGTATACTCTATAGTGTTCTCAAAATCATAGATTTGTATAAATATGTAGTTCTTAGAATGCTTCCCTTTCATTAAGCAGATGATGACCGTATAAATCTGTGTGCAATCATATGCATATCATATATGTGTGTGTATTTGTATGCGGGAATATATTTTTCATTCTCACAGTAAATTATGATTTCCTTGAAATCAGCAATTTTATGGGTCTTGTTATTTCTGAACTCCTAGATTTTAGATAAATAATAGGTGATCAATAAATAGTTCTTTAATGATTAAATTTCTGCCTTTCCCTTTCTCTTCAACTGTAAAAAGTTTAGTAAATATCTGCATATATATATGCATATATCCCTATATCCATACACATATATGTACAAGCATAACCATGTACAAATATATGCATATATATATGCATGTATTTGTGTCCAGACATACACATCCCTTTACTTGTGAGAAAAATCAATGTAACACATGCTACCCCATGGTCAACAAGATAAAAACCTTCAGCTTCCATGCTATGTAGGGACAGTATTTACTTGGTGTCTTTGTCACTTTGTCGTCAAGGAGACACAGTACTAGACACCTCAGCTTAAGAGGGAGGTTCACTTTAGCTCCGTGGTCATCTGGCTCCGAGACAAGAATGGTGTGGCAGAGGGACCTGGGCCAAGTAAAGTCACTCAGGTCATGGTGGCAAGAAAACAGAGAGAGAAGCAGATAGCCCGGTGGGGAAATAAACCCTCCCAGGCACCTCACCACTTGGCACACGCCTCTTCTCGCCAGACCTCATCTCCTAACAGCAAGTCAGTCATGGCTCCCCTGTGATTCAGTTGCCTTCCAGACACCCTCCCTGTGAGCATGTGAGGCCTTCATTAAACAATGTGCACTCTAACTATATATACGAAAATTGATGCCCTAATAACATTTTTGAAGTTATCACCCATGCAACTGACTTCAAGCATGTACCTTTATTGTTAGCAAAATTATATAATTATGTCTAATAAACTTTAGATTTTTATTAGAAATTTACATCATCTCTTAGAAAGGTAACACTTGTCTAGGAAATATAAAACTTTATTGAGCATGGCCTGAAAATCCATATCAAATGCTGTAACACTTTCTTAATATCTATTATATGGAAAGTGCTTTAGCAGATACGTTTAGGTCCTATTCTGAATACGCAAGTAAATACTCCTAATTATGCCTAAACTTTTGGATGAAAATAAAAGTTTAGGTTTTTTAATCATATGTCTCACTATGGTGCAATATCAGAGATGTTTTAAGAGTTTCCCAATTAAATGTAATATTCCTACAAGCACAAGGGCCTGAGTTCAATCCCCGGCACCACAAAAAAAAAAAAAAAATTCCCTTGCCTAAATGTAATATTCCAGGAAATGGATGCAGGGGAATATGAAACTGCAATTAGCAATGTTTACTTTAGTAAAATGTTCATTTCCCTATAAGGACCACATTTTAAATTAAAATAATCTGGAAAAGTTATCAATTGTTTTCACTGCTTTCCAAATGGGGCATCATTTATTGAATAACCATTTTTTAAGTTAAGATTTCAGTTCTCATGAGAGGTCTGAACATTAGAAACTACTGTTAGGAGGAGAAAGTAAAGGTATTAAAACTGAATAGGTATTTATTCTGCTTCATATTATTCTTAGCATTTATTGGATTTTTTTTAAAGATACATCAAATTGGATCTGGCCATTAATATTTATGCACAAAATGTATAGGCAAACAGAAATTGGTAGTTTTCTTACACTGTAGATAAGTAAATTTATAATAATAATATTTGAAACATTCTCACATTCTCCTTTTTATTATTAATTTATAATGCAATACTAAATGTATTTGAATGCATTTCATTTCCTTTTAACATTTGGCAGCCAACAAACCTGTATGTGAAAGTTAGAATTCACAAAAATTAGTTCCTTGTAATGCTTTCCAAATTCAGTTCAGAGACAATTTTTCAACTTTGATGAGGATTCAGCTCTTTTTAAATTTAAAACCTGTCATTTAATAAATTATGTCTTTGGAAATAGTGATGAACACTGGTAAATTTTGCAGATTATTTTCATTTAAAATATGAATTTTATAAGGAAGTGAATATTTTAGCAAAATACAACCCTTCTAATTGATAGATTCTCTTGGATGTAACTCCTGATACTCTCTTCACCCTCAACAAGGGTAAAGCAGTTTACTTATGACTCAGGAGTCGGGAATCTACTTTATCTTCTATGGAATTTATGTATTAAGTAACTAATGGGTTCAAGATAAGCATAGAAAATATTTTGGTAAGTTCCGTATTGCGAAATCTATGCAGAGACATCAATTTAAAACCCACTATGAGTTAAACTATTAATTTACAGAATGAAACATGAATACTGAGCTAGAGATTAAGCTCAGTGGTAGAGCACTTGCCTCAGAAGCGCAAGGCACTGATTTTGATCCCCAGCACCAAAAAAAAAAAAAAAAAAAAAAAAAAAAAAAAAAAAAAAAAAAAAAAAAAAAAAAAAAAAAAAAAAAAAAAAAAAAAAAAAAAAAAAAAAAAAAAAAAAGAAGAAGAAAAAAGAAAGAAATGAAATGTGAATACTGAAGAAAAAAGGAAAAAGGGTCAAAGGAAACAGTTAAGAGAGATTTTTAATCACCAGCATGCTATATTTAAATATGGGTGGATACCATAATTTTGTATCCTAAATACTGACATTTCTATTACATTTAGGTTATCATAAGATTTTTCAAACACACAAAATTGTCTTAGAGTTGAAAGAGTATTTTAGAGTTGAAAGGTTACCCTACATACAATTTAAGCTTACATCATTTCATTTTCAATCTGAAACAACACCTTTCATAATTATTTGTATCTCTTAAATCCATATGCAAAAATACATCTTTTTCTTCACTCAGTGTTGTGCTTTTAGAAGATCAACTGTGATCTATCATTGTTCAAAACTTGACCTGAGGGGCTGGGGATTTAGCTCAGTGGTTAAAGTCCTTGTCTTGCAAGCACAGGGGCCCGAGTTCGATCCCAGCACCAAAACAAAAAACAAACAAAAAAAACCCAACAAACTTGACCTGAAAAATTTTATATAAATAATCCAATCCAAACTCTTCAATGTTTAGAATAGGAAGCATAGATGCAAAGAGAATAATTAATATGCAAAATATCTTTCTGCTATTTTATCAGAGAACCTGTATGAAAAGTCAAAATATCTGGATTCTTCAGTCAAGGTTTTTCTAATACATCACACTCCTCATTTGTATATTTAGGTAATCTTTTTTTAAATGAATGGCACAGTTTTCTCCCATAGAATCATCTGATTTAAGTAAAGTTCTATGGAAAAATCTCAGATATTAATGTAGATAGAGGATATAGGATCATCCATGTCAAAAGCACTTTTTTTTAATCTTTGAATTTCACTGTACTTTTATCAGACTGGAGTATAAAAAAAGCATTTCAAAGAAAAATGCATGTAATTTTCTTCAAATAACACATTGGTGTTATTCATAACTTTTTGTAATTGTCATCTACTGCAGAAATGGCAGCACTTTTCATTTTTTAAGTGTAGCTTTTTTATTATTATTATTGTATAAGGATTCTGTTTAGTATGAGAAGCCAGTAGAAGGTACCAGAAGGATAGAAGGGGAATTTGTTCAAATCTTATTTTGCAAAAACTTCCTTTTCGGGAAGCCTGAGAGGGTCCTCCGTGACTCCTCAGGAGGCGTGCGGTGGTGTATGAAGCCCTGATGGTTGTCATTTAGGTAAGAGCCACAGTGTTGCTGTCAACTGCTCTAGCTGAACATATTGGGAGCAGATAAACATCCTTCTTTTGCTCGGATAAAAGTGGATAGAGTCAATGTTCTTCTTTTTAGTGCTTCCAGTGGCAATGGAATTAGCAGTAAAAGGTTAAGGATTTTCTACTTTTTTTTTTTTTTTAATTTTTATTTTTACCAAGACCATGCATTGGTACATTGATTACATAATGATCATAATCAACATGGTTATTTTGTACCTGTACACAATGTATCTTGGTTTTCTCCCCTCTTCCCCTCCCCTCCCTTCCGTTCACTCACCCTTCTCTATTTGCAACAAGTTTATTTACATTTTCATGTTTCCACTTTTTTCCCTTTCATCTTACTTTTCTTTTAACCTTCCTTCTTTATCCCCCTTTCCCTATCTAGTTCTCCTCTCTTTTGCATACTATCTTTTTTTTTAACATAATATCTGTTATACCCCTTTGTCCTTATTTACACTTATGGTTTCTCATATCAGAGAAACAATTCGATGTGTACTGAAAGTGTCTGATTTATTTCACTTAATAGTATGTTCTCAAGGAACATACATTTACATACAAATGACTCTAGTTTATCCTTCTTTATGGCAGAGTAGTACTCCATTGTGTAGAAAAACCACAACTTCTTTAGCCATTCATCAGTTGTTGGACATTTAGGTTGTTTCCAAGACTTAGCTATTACAAATTGTTCTGCTATGAACATGGTTGTGCATATATCACTGTGATATGATGATTTTAATTCTTCTGGGAAGATACCCAGCAGAGGAATAGCTGGGTCAAATGGAACCCCTAGTTGTAGTTTTCTGAGGAATCTCCACACTGATTTCCACAGTGGTTGGACTAGTCTACATTCCCACCAATAGTGGAGGAGGGTTCCTTTTTCCCCACAGCCCCACCAGCACTTGTTATTGGTTGATTTCTTGATAATAGCTATTCTTTCTGGAGTGAGATGGTATCTTAGTGTTGTTTTGATCTGCATTTCTTGAATGACCAATGATGCTGAACATTTTTTCATGTATTTATTTGCTATTTTTATTTCTTTGTCTGAGAAAGGTTTATTCATTTTGAATGCCCATTTTTGGATAGGATCTTTAAATATGGGGGGGGTTGATTTTTTTGAGTTCTTTATATATTCCAGATGTTAGACCTTTGTCTGAGGAACAGCTAGCAAAAATTTGCCCCTCTACTTTTTTAAGGTAAAGAAATGTGAATAGTTTCTAACAAAAAGACACACCTTAACACTTCCATTATCCATAGAGTTCTAAGACTAGTAACTCTTGGTTTGTGGTAATTACCTTGTGACCACCCTGGAGTGGAAGGAGGTTCGTGACATAAGGCAAGCAGGAATTAAACGTGTGGGTTCCAGACAGCCTGGGAGCAGTTTTTCTCCCTATTTGAACACTAGTCTTTGGAGAGAAACAAGCAGTTTGGGCTTCTGGGGGCTCTTTAGACTTAATTTTGCTTCGAAAATCCATTCTGAATGCCATTTTAAAAAAAAAGAAACTGCCACAAAACGAACAGGTTGACAAGTTGGAAATTATTGTACACTGCATTTGTAGAGAACAGAACATACCTTTAACCTGAAAAGCTCGTTATTGGGGAAAAGGTGCTGTAGCACTGTGCAGTTTATTGTATACAGGGCTTACTGGAACTGATTTCATCCTGACAGGGTTATCTGGGATCGCTTGTGCTCTAATAAGCTCCAAGAAAAAAGTGAAGCTGCATTTTTTTTAAGTCCTTCATTACAAGGTAAAGAAAGGGACACTTTTCTATTATTTTTAATTGGATGATATGATTTAGAGCATAAGCATTTCGAAAAACATTGAAAGTTTTCATCTAGAATATGAGGTTTTTCAGGATGCTGCATTTTTACTTTCTGTAATAATATTTCAGACTTGGTGGTTCTCAACATGTCTTACTAAAATACACCTCACACGTGACAAATAAGAGGGAAAATTTTATAGAGATTTAACCACGTATTAGGCTTGGTTGGTTATTCACATATATTTATTCCCTTTCTACTGGCATTATTGTCACTATCATCAGTAGTAGTGTTTGTAAAGCTCTGCCAAATTCAGCAAGGTTCCCTGAGCAAGCACAGAAGTGTAAAATGGAGTACATTTTCATTTTTATGTTTTATCATAGAAAAAAAAATACAAGCAATACACTTTAATAAGTGCCACATGAATATTGTAGACTCTCAGTTTTCAACCACTGATTTCAGGAACAGTTTTGATGCATATTCCATGTACTTTATTATTAAGAAGAGTTTAAAAAATACAATTTATATATTCAGCATAAAAATTAGGACAAATTTTAAAATGTTACTATAGCATGAACATGCATTTTGACTTTCATTTTCCACCAAAGGAGACAGATAAGTAGCTGAGTGGGATACACACAACTCCCCAACTGCTTCTAATAGCATGCTATGAATGTCAGCATCCTAGTCATGGGGCATTGGTGGGGCAGAGTGAGGGAAGCCGTAGCTAAAGTATGATGGATATTGAGAGTGAAGAGAAATTCATCGGGACCTAATTATTAGAGGCAGTCTTCACAGAGTAGGTAGAAATTAGGCTGTTTTTACAGTAGCATTTTACTAAGTACATCAAGAAATGGGAACGATTTGGTGATCAAAAGCCAATGAATAGTTGGGTCAGAATAAGCTTGTTCTAAGGCAAAGTGATATTTTAAAAAACAAAGACTAGGTCTACTCTTAGTTCAGTGAAATACACATAAACACCATTGGGATATGATATACGGTAACTATTTATAGTGGTGTCTGCATAGTGCTTGTAAGTACACAAAGAGAAGATGTTAATTCATTGCAGCACTTGATGACAGTTTACAGAGGAGAGCATATTTAAACCAGGAGTTGACTAATGGACATGAAAGACAGGTAACTAAAGACACGACATGGAATGAATGCTGATGATAAGACAGCACAGAATATAGGTAAAACTACCTCTAGCACTTGTGCCAAGGCCAGATAGCCACCTGTGCTAAGCTTAAACATGTCCTGTATATTAACTGGTACTACGTGACGTAAAGAGGACAAGTCAGATGTGTGTGCTCTGAGTACCTCTAGTCCTGTTAAGGAAAATCTCCAGTCTGCAGTTTGCAGCTGCCTCAAAACAATGGCGGGTGACCCTTGAAGTTCTTCATATCAGTCATGTGAGCTCAGCAGGAGAGATGATGGACTAAATGTTATCATAACAAAGTTTAGTTGGACACAGATTTTACTTTTCTTGTTCAACAGTGTTATTCTTCAAGCTGAAATTGTGGCTTTGCAGGTGACTAGGCTTTTATGGAAATAACCTGTGATATTAGCATTGCATTCCTTTTGTACCACAACATTCACCTTTTGAATAAATTTTACAGCCTACTTAGAATTTGTCTGCATTAATGTGCAATTGTACAATTGACTGATTTAGGGGTTCTTTCTGACACATTAAAATACTCTAGAATTTACCTTTTACTTTATAAGAGTGCTTTACATATGTAGCAAATGAAAAGTATAGTTCATAATAATTCACAACTTATGCATAGAAGTTTAAGCAGTTATTTTCATGCTTTGGAATCATTATTTTTCTGTATTCTTTCAATACAAATGTTCATATTTGTCATTTAAGGAAACCTGTGCATTTGTATGTGTGTTGCTATTAGAGATCCATAATTCACCACCTAATAGTTAAATGCTTGTACACAAATTATGTAATCCAGAATTATATAATTATATAAATATATGCATAATTAATATATGCATATATTATATTATGGATTATATAAGTAGTGTATGTATATTATATAGTACATGCATACATTTTGAAATTGAATAAATGAATCATTGAATTCTATATTATTTAATATCTCATCTAAAAATATCAAATAATTCTATTAAGTTTTGTTATTTTAATATATAGTGATACATGATATATAGTATTAAGTGTATAGTAAGATTTTTTTACAGTAAGATTTAGTCTGCTAACAAAACAAATTTAAACATGTAACCATGATTTTATGATTTCAGAGATATTAGTGTTCCGTATTTCTACATATTGAGAACAAAACTTTAATACTTCAAAAATTGTTTTTAGATTAGGTACCATTCAAACACATTTATTATTAAAAAGATTGTTTTCATTTCTAGTAATGAAGAACTCCACTGAAATGTCTTTTGTTTGGAATTAAATTGTATCTGTATAATTTATAATTAATTACTAATTTCTCTGATCATATCTAGATAAAATATAATTGTTTCTTTAGTTCAAGTTTTCAAATATCTGTTTACCCACTAAATAATTCATTAATCACCAGCTCTTTATTCTTTTGCCTAAACCTAAAAAAAATAAAGTTAGTTTCTTTCATAAACTCTAAATGCTAAATTTAATATTTGTGATAAGTTTTTTATTTCAGGAAAATGTAATCATAGTTGGTTAAATTAGTACACTTTGCAAGGGAAAATAAAAAATAGTTGAGTTTAGCTTTTCCCTTCATGTGAATTAGAAGTGAAGTGTGATGTAAATTGAGTTTAATAATAAACTTTTTTCTAATTTTAATATTTAAAAATTTTGTAGCACATACAATCAATTTGGTTTTACTTTTAAGTGTATTTATCTAAGTATCCATGCTCAAATATTCTTTACTCAGTCACATGATGTCATCTTGTAAGGGAAAAACACGTGCACACACACACACATATATATATCCAAAACTGATATTATATTGAGCAAATTACTTAGACTATAAATACAAAACAGGTTATCTTGCTTTATAGATGATATTAAGTAATTAATAGTCTACAGTAGTCATTTAATTGTGTATTTATCTGCATAATTATCCTGGATATGAATTATTATACTTATATTCTTTAAATGAAAAAATAGCTTTCTTAAAATAGATAAAAATGGCCTGCATTTTCTCTTCAGTACTATATTTGATAAAATATTTCCTGTACTACACTCCTCCACTGCTGGTGGGATTGTAGACTGGTCCAGCCACTGTGGAAATCAATATGGAGATTCCTCAAAAAACTCCAACTGGAGGTTCCATTTGACCCAGCTCTTCCCCTACTGGGGATCTTCCCAGAAGAATTAAAATCGTCATACCACAAGGACATATGCACCACCATGTTCATAGCAACACAATTTGTAATAGCTAAGTCTTGGAAACAACCTAAATGCCCAACAACCAACGAATGGCTAAAGAAAATGTGGTTTTTCTATACGATGGAGTACTACACTGCCATAAAAAAAGGATAAACTAGAGTCATTCATATATATAAATGGATGTTTCTTGAGAACATACTCTTAAGTGAAATAAATCAGACACTCATGAGCACACATTGAATTGTTTCTCTGATATGAGAAACCATAACTGTAAATAAGAACAAAGAGGTGTAATAGATATTATATAAAAGGAGGCTGGTGTGCAGAGGAGAGGAGTACTAGAAAGAAAGAAGGGGGAAAGCAGAAAGGCAACAGGGGAGAGAGGGGAAAGGGAAAATATGGAAAATGATGAATAAATCTGCTGTAAATAGGGAGGGAGCGAGCAGATGGGAGGGGGGGAGAACCAAGATGTATCATGTATAGGTACAGAATAAATGTAATGAATGTGACCATTGTATGTAGAATGTACCAATACATGTTCTTGGTTTAAAATTAAAAAAAAAAAATATTTCCTGTACTAGTAGCATAATAATTTAAAAAATGTATGTGATGCTTTGTAACTTAAAAATGAGGCAAATCATTATTAGTAGTATTTCCGATTCCATATTTCTTTATGAAATATTCCATCAATCTTGTAATTAATGTATAAGTAAAATGCCAAATTAATTGTTCAAACCAGGACTTTTGAAACTTCTGCTAAAAAAAAAAATGAACGTTTAGATTTAGGAAGATAGCTCAAACAAGAATCATTTTTTAATTTCTGCACCAACAAGAGTTACAAATGGGCAGCTGAAAATAAGTGTTCTGGATGCAGAATCTGGATAATCTCCCTTTTGTGTAATGTAATTCACATATATGTGTATGCATATGTAACATTTTGTGAGCAAAGAGACTCAAAGATTCTCAATGGGGATGATAACCAATTTATAAATTGGTTGTGATATATGTCCCCTGAATTGGAGCTTTGTAGTGAGCCCTCCTGGCCCTTGACCCTTTTTTGGAAAGTCTCAAATCAAGTGAACTTGGAAAGGGTTCATACAGAGACATGCGAAACATCACTTTAAGTCAGGTTCAAACTGCTCGCACTATCACAGCAAAGATAAACAAGTATTTGTTGCTAGATGACAGGAGACACAAAGGCAGACTTTCTGGAGATGTGGAAGAGGAGCAGAGTGAGGGTGGGGGTGTAAAAAGATGGAAAATGACCAAGATATGCTATACACATGTACCAGTTCCCCCAAGCGAAAGCAACTATTATGTTATATATCTTAAACATGCACAATAATAAAAATTACTGAAGAAAAAGTAGATTGCAGTCATGAAAATTTGCCTTCAGAAAACAAAAATTGTATTTATCTTGAGGATAAAGATGGATATTTTTGATAGAAATAAACCCTTTAGTTCTATAGTAGTTAGTTGATCCTTTCAAATAAGTTCTATTGTCTAGGTCCCCTAGAATGGTCGTATGTTTATAATGTTATAACAAAATTGTTTAGTAAATTATTGATTGATATTCTAAATTGTTTTGGGGTTTCAAAAATAAACTGGGCAGAGTTCCTTCCTTCAAGGACTAGTTGTCAAGTCAGAAGTCAAGAAACTAAAATTAGAGCAAATAGAAAGTTTAAATCGAGGTAGAAAATTGTATAATTTTCTTAATTTTTCTGAGAATTTCAACCAGTTCCAACTAGACTCACATTGTTTAATTATAATTGAGTGAATGAATCTTGTAGAACTGAATATACAGGTTACTTCAGTTTTTACTGCCTCACAATTGAATGTTGAGACAATTGAATGAATATGAATAATTGGTGAAAAGAAGGAATAGGATGCAGAACCCCTCTTGATTACTGGAAATGTAAAAAAAAATGTTTAAAATGTTTCAAAACACAGGAAACACTAAGCTGGTGGCAGTTAAAAATATATAGCAGTGACTGTGAGAGATTTCTTTTTGATAAGTCATTTTCCAGAGCTGGTTTTTATGTTGACCAAAGCACTTTTACCAAATTGCTCCCAGCCAATTTGATTTTAGCATCATGGATTTAAGAACGAAGAGTGGAAGAGGATGCTGAGAAGAGAAACAGGAGCTATGCTGTCTGTCAACAGTGACTTATAAAATTATCTGTCTGGGCACATTAAAATATTCTGGGAAGTTCAATTATTACAACAACCCATCTTTTTAATTATTGGAATAGTACCCTAGAGGGAAAATGCATGTTGACACTTAATGCATACTGGCACTTGTAGGAAATCAGGAGGCGTCTGGTTTACAAAAGAATGCACATATACCAAGACTTGAAAATATGTAGACATCAAAACAATTCAGAATTTCTATTCTTGGTGCTGTGAAATAAAGGAAAAATTAAAATAGTGCTTTCTTTTGGCTAAATTAAAATCAACAAATGAACAAAAACTTGCTACTCAAATTCCAGTTTTTAAAAATACAATGATAGGGTAGGTTTTGAAAGACTACTTTTCTTAGTAGAATAGTATTTAAAGTAGTACTTTTCTACCCCACTGTCTGATAGCAAACAACTTAATAGTTTACAATCGATGATAATTTTAGTAATATCAGGAACTTTACATGAGGTTTTAAACTAATATTATTGTTTAATCTTGTATTTGATGGCCCAGGAAGTTACAGGCCTTTGCACTTGTTAAATACATATATTTTGAGATTCTAATGAGCAAGTGATTTAGCTAATAAAGATTGTGTTATTTTCTATTTTGGATAACCGTAAATTAAAATTATACGTGTCTATTTTTAAATTTAGAATATATTTGTTATCTCCAGTTTGCCTAAATTATTTAAGAAAGCTGACCATGAAATAACATATTATAAAAATTAGCAAGCAAGAAGGATATGTGCAAATAATTTTTATTCATTTATATAGCTGTTAAAGTCAACTCTGCTTTATGATTATGGTAAATCGCACTCCAGGCACTACCTATTTTCTCAAGTGATTAATGTAGCACCACTGAGTTTTCAGAGGTTGTTTTCTTAATTTGACTGGCCAGGAATCATTTTCCCTGTTGAAAAACAGGTGTAAACATCAATACTCAAGATAAGAGAGCGATCTCATGCTGCTTGCTGGTGTCTCCAATGTGGAGAATACGGCAGGGAGAGTCTGCAGATTGAGTGGGGCCATTTATCAGAAGTAAAGAACCGGAAAATGTTTGGTGGGACTCAAAGACTCGCTGACAGACTGACAGGAAACATTTTAATAGCAAAATAATCTGTCAAACACTCTGTACATACAAGGGCTGTGTGTCAAACATGTGAAATCAAACTCCAGCACCGTAATTACAGATAATTTAGGAACTGTTTCTAATTTTCTCGCTGTGTGAGTTATATGCCTCACACTTGAGACAAGATTTGACTCTGCGAGGATCTTTCTCGGGTTCTCATAGCTTGAATCTGGCTCTACTCTTTCAACATTCTCTTTGCTAGTCTTCAAATTTTCTACTGGTTTGAGTGAAAGGAAGGAAGATTTGAGTATTAAGCACTTCACTATTCTTTTTGTCTGCATTTTCTCTGTTTTTGAATCGGAGAATTTAACTTTTGGCAACTAGACTAATTATGGATCGCGGATTGAAAATTATACCTTGAGTCTCTGTTCGGTGACTTCCCCTAGGTATGCCATATTAAAATAAATGAACTTTCAGAATATTGAGTTCCATGCTAGTTGACTCAATGCCTGTTAAAGACTCCTAGGTACTGCAAAATTATTAGAAGGCGTTACCAGCTTTTCGGGGTAAGAAATGCAAGACTCTGAAATATATATTAACATCATTTGTGAGAACAGAAGAAGCAAAATAACAATAACAATAACAATTGGCTTCTTTTGTTTGTTTGTTCCTTTGTTTCTAAAGATTGCTTTTGCCCTCTTCCCTCTCATTGTTTCCCTAAAGGAAAAAAAAAAAAAATCCAAAAGCATTTAACATGCATATACACATCCATCCTTAACATTTCTTTAATCCTATATGGTGGTATGTGTGTTTATTTCCATATGTGTTGTTGTTTCTTTGTTTACTCCTTTGACAAAGCATGTCATTTTTTTTGTTTTACTTATATGTATTTTGCTACTGCATGTCAAATTTTTCAAATGACTTAGTGAACGAATGAGTTCTCGTCATTTTAATTTCACTTTAAATATTGTAAACAGCCTGTTTATCCTCAAACACAGCTCCAAGATTTTGCTTTGTGATGGAGCATGAAAAAGTGAAAAAAAAAAATGACAGGATCCGTGTGGTACAGTTTTGTACCCTATATTCTGTTCAAGCTCGTAAATGCGAAACCTAAATAAGGTGTATGTATTTATCGTTTGAATCATTTGTATTTCTTTTTTGTTTGCATGCTACGATCTTGTTTTATATTTTGTTTTTTTCCACTCACCAGATGTTCCCAACACTTTGCCTCCCACTACTATCATCCCCTCCCTTACCACCGCAACAGTCACAACCAGTGTAGCCATAACAACCAGCACAACCACTTCTGCAACACCCGGCAGCACAAGAGGTACAGTATTCTTCTTTGTCATGGCCTGGAAAGCACAGTAACTGGAGGTATGGAGGTCTCTCAAAGAATAGAATAATTGCGGACCAATTTTATTGAATCATTAAAAGTAATTCACTCACCTAAATTGCTATCAATTAGGATGATTGAAATACAGTATGACACAATATATTTAATTTTTACTGTATTAATAACTATTACAAATAAATTGCAGAACATAGATTTACATATGTGGGGCTCTATAATGTTGATCAAATTTAAAATGTGAATATGGGACACTTTTTCATCCCTTGAGATGTAAACATAATGTTCAAGAATGCAGAGGCAGCTTTTGCGTTTTAAGATCCAAGGATGACGTTATTGACTAGATTCCTCTGCAACTACATTAAAACACCTACAGTGTTTAATTTGTTCTAAAATGGGTGTAGTCCATGGAGTCATTGTCACCGCACAGAATTCTTGGGTAAATATTACATATATATATATGTTATCTAAATTTATTTTCTGAGTGACTCTTCTTATTTCACTAATAGAATGAATAAAATGTTCTATAATAAATATTCTAGAGTTTCCCAGAGCAATAGGAATTAATCTTTGGCTCCATGAGTAATTCCTGGATTCAGCATTCAAATAAGCATTTGTGTTTCAAAAATAAGGAAACATAAAAAATTAAAAATTAAAAAAAATAAGGAAACAGTATTGAAGAAATTGGAGTATTGTTAAGGGCAAATTGCCTAACTACACTATGGGTGAGAAATATAATAAAAATTCCTGAGCAGTCATTAAGCAATTAGTAAGTAAGGAAGAAATGAAAAAAAAAATTGAGGGGATTATGTGAAAAAATGCTTTTTATGTGACTTTTGTATAAACAATGATCAGAGAATTGCTATATAAAATTCTTTTTCCTTCTTCCATGTGTTTTATGTGATGTTGGCTATACTAATATGTGTTTAATTTAACAAATTAACTTGAAATTCACAGAGACTCAACTTACATTATATGCATAATAAAGTTCCTCCAAGTATGTGTTTACTTATTGTTTTTCCTTACTTTTAAATGTTGTTCACTTAGATTATCTATTTTTATTGGGATTTTTATTAATTATTGCATTAAATTAAGTTGTTAGCCTTGGTGTTCCTTTGATACCCTGTCATTCTCTTACTCCAGAAAAACATATTCTAATGCCCAGCAATTGTCAATTTAGAATAATCATGTCAGGGATATTATACAATGTAGCAGGTTTATGACAACTTAATTTCGATGGCGACAGTAATAAGAAGTTCTTAGAGACATTGAGGCTTATTTTTGTAAGACTGAATAATCTTGAGCTATGTCTACTACCAAGAGCAGTTTAACGACCTATCTCACTGACATTTATAAAAATGAAAGGAAATAATAAAAAGGAAGAAAAATGTAAAAGGTGTGAAATGAAAGGTATCTTAAATTATTCTTTGTTTTGATTTATTGTATTCTGCAAAAATTGTTAAAAATAGTAATTTAAATAAAGTGTAATTGTTTTACACTAATTTTAAGATAGTATGAAGTCCTAACTGCAAAAATAAAACACATCGATAGGAAAAGGAATAGCTATATTTACTTAGTTATCTTTTAAAGAAGACCTATTTATACACAAAGCATAACAATCAGTTGTCCCTTCCTTCTTCAAAAATATTTGTTGAGTACCATCTATATGTATGGCACTATGCCAAGACCTAAAATTCTGAAAATATTTATTGTATTAAAAATTATGAGTTCAAATGAGAGAATATGTTTTATTAACAGAAAGAATTTAACAATATTCTATTCCATTAGGTCATAGGAATTTTAAGTGGAATTTGACCTATTGCATTTTTTTTTTAATTTTTTAGGTATATTTTAAAATAGAAACTAAATACAAAGATACAAATACCTCTCCTCATATCATAAAAGTATCCAGAAATGAATCTTACAGAAAATATGGAAGATATTCACAAAATTATAAAACATTATCTAGATAAATTAGTAAGGAGGCCAAAATAGAGAGACAGATCACACTACTAAATTGAGACACAATGTCATTAGGATAACATTTTTCTCCAAATTGAATGCAATCCTAATCAAACTCCTAGCAATTTGGGGTTTTTTTGAGGGGGGAGGGAAGGATTTTTGAGTGTGTGATAAATATGTCCAAAGAGTCTATTAAAATGAAATTGATTTCTAAATTTTTCTGCTAAATTTATTTTTTCTTTTTCAGGTTTCTTAATATGATTTTTGGGAACTTTATACCATGGCACTAAAAATACTAAAAGAAAAAAATCTTATCCTCAAGCAACCATACACATAAGCTTCAAACAGGTTCATACTAGTGTGTAGCTGTGTGGAGTCTGTGATACATATGTGTGTGTGTATATATATATGTTATATATGTACATATGTACATATTCACATTTACACACACATAAACTATTCCATCTTTTTTGCTTAAGGATCAAAAGATAACATTATTTAAAATATATGTAAATAAGATATTTTATAAATAAGCAATTCATATTATCATTTTTTAGGAGGAATAGTAGCACTGATATGGAATAGTAGCTTCATCTCTGTTTTCCCCTCTCTTGAATGAACGTCTGGGGATAAGAGAGGTCACCAAGCTCACCTGTATTATCAGTATTCTAGCTCATATTTGAAGGGCTGGATAATTCATTCAGGACATAAACAGTGCTGTAAGTTTTGTAGTCTATCCTTAAATTATGTGATATTCTTTTTTTTAAAATTTCACAATCTCTAACATACTGGAGTTTTTAGATGCAATTATATTTGGACAGAATTCCCAAGTTTATGAAAGTTTATGTTTAACTGAAATGGTAATAATATGTGCCTAAGAAAAGCTGAGAACTAAAAATAAGGAATATTTTCAGCCCCCCTAAAATTTATTTTTGGCTCACACATTTTGTCCTCTCATTCAGTAATTTGAAATAAGCTAGATAAAGTGTATTTCATTAAGTTTAAATGGTATGTCTTCAGATTTCACAAACTATAACATTTGTCTTTGTATGCTTAATAAATGATCCCAAATAAATCACTGTTAATGTCTCCATTTATATTTTCACAACTCCTGTTATTACTCAGTTTTCTATCCTAGATATGAAAGGATTGAATTTAAAATAAGTTTAAAGAACCACAGCTGTGGCTACTTTAGACATCAAGATGAGACTGGGGATTTGGCTCAAGTGATAGAGCACTTGCCTAGCAAGCGCAAGGCCCTGAGTTCGATCCCCAGCACCCCTCCAAAAAAAAGAAGAGTGAAAAAAACTGTATTTACATCATTCACATCGTGACCTTGAGACTGCACAGCTCTTCCGTTTGTGTTGAAAATGAAACCCTGTTTGAAGGGAGAAGAGCTTCAAAGACCAGGAAAAACCTAAACAGTTAGCAGTATCCTGGTGCAAATGAGGATGTTTCAAAATGTGCCACCCCACTACAACTGCAGGGGATAAATAGATACAGATACAGATATAGATATAGATATAGATATAGATATAGATATAGATATAGATATAGATATAGATATAGATATTCACAAAAGTGGAAATGGCACACAGAATTGATCTCATTGCCTACAGTTAGTGTTTACCTTGATGAGGTTTTAATTTATATGGGTGTGTTTTTAAGGAGTCATTTGCCATATAAGAATATGGTCTGATTAGTTGGCAGCCTGTAATCTGCTGAAGTTTGGGTTTTGTACTTGGCTAATGCTCAACTATCTATTGCAAAAATGTACTTTCAAATTTATTGTCAGTTTGTTGAAATACTAGGTTAGGCTATAGTTTACAGTTTAAACTGAAGGTGATACTGAACAAAATTTGACCACCCAAATATAGAAAGAGACTTAGGTAAAACTTACCAATTTAACAGGTAATAGGAAGAGTTATACAAATATAATCGGTACTCAATACATTATAGGATCATTGCTCAATTAATTTTAATGAGACAAGCATGATTATATGTAATTCTATCATACAATTTTTGAAATGGGTAGATTTTTTTTCACAATTTCTTAATAAATGGTAGGTTTTTAAAAAAAACTGGGAAAATTCTTTAGTGTTACTGCCCTAATTACTTTTTAATTTTGATCTTTTAAATTAAATATATGAAGAAATAAGTGTTAGATGAAAATGAAAAGATTAGGTGTTAGGACATATGGAAGTTCAATGACTCTTTGTATATGTTATCTTTTTGTGCTTTGAAAGATTAACAGTTTATTTTGTAGTTGATACAACACATTTTAATTTTTGCATTTGGAAGTTGCAGGGTTTTTTCAAGACAATGGCCTAAATAACCTCATCATTCAGAAGCAGACATATGTTCTCTTATAAATGTTCATTTTATTAGGTCGTTCTGATAACTATGATTTCATTTATAAAATAGTTCTGAATGAGGTGATGTGATTTCTATTAATATGAGCATTATTTTATTTTAGTACATGTTTAATTCAAAAACATTTTCATTCTTAGCATATAATTTTAATTTTATAATCACTGTGTCAAAATCTTGGAGTCAATTCAGTAACTTCATTTTACAGACGATAACACTGAAAATTCAATAGTCATATAGGAGTTATAGTGACATATATGAGTGGTTGTGTATTTATTGTGATTTTTTTTAACATCAGAATTCATACCTGAATCTTTTACACGTAAAATAGAAAACACCCTAAACTAAACATCGAGCCTTGTTTCTGCCTGCGTAAGGCTATGACTTCCCTAGAAATATAGAGATACTCTGACAGATATGGATAGCTGTAAAATATCTAATATAGTGTGAGTTTGTGCATATATTTTATATATTTTAATGTAACTGTATAGGAAAGAAAATCTTAGGAATGGTGATGAAATTGTTATGCAATACATATAAACATCAAATGAATTATTGAGACAGATGTAAATTCGGTTTTACGTAAGGCTTCAAAATGATAAAATCATTATTTCATATTTTAAAAACTGTGCCGGTTGTCTAATAATCTCAACCAATTTATCAATTTTAATGAAGCTAATGCAATGAAACCTTGGTTCATATTGCATTAAAAAATAAAGATTTATTTTTAATTTAAGAACTCAAACATTATCAAACAGCCTCTATCCGGAATATTCTTGCCAAACTCAAACAGAAACTGCTCAAAGATGGGTACACAATTGTCCAAAATTCAATACCAATGGATTAGTCATCTTTTCCGTTGCTGATACACAATCCTTGATATCTGCAATTTAAAGCAGGAGAGGTTTACTTCAGCTCACAGTTCCAGAAGGTTAAATTGAGTCTGAAACATCATGAGGGGGGATGTGGTAAAGCTAGACAGCTCAGTTAACGGCAGATGGGAGCAGAGTAGAGGAAGAGTGTCAGAAAGAAAGAGACGAGAGACCATAGGTAGAAACTAAGGCCACGCCTCCATAACATACCCAGATACACCCAGAAGTGTGCTAAGTAGCTCTGAAGCCAATCAAGTTGACAATCCAGCTTAACTGTTATATTCGCATTTTATGCTAGATGACTTATAAACAATAAATATTTATTTCTCACTGATGTAGAGGCTAGCGAGTTTCAAATCAGGGCACAAGTGGTTTTTGTAAATGCTGAGGGCATGATCTTCCCAGACAGCAAATTCTACCTTGAGTCTTCCTGATGGCATGTTCAAGGTCATTCTCTGAAGCCTCTTCAAAGCTCGTGCTCTGAAATCCTGAGGCTCCCGTTCATGATCCAATTACGTATCCAGGACTGCACCCTCTTTAGCCCCTTACCTGGGTGATAAGGATTTCAGCATACGAATTTTAGGGAGACATAAAAACTCAGAGTGTAGTGGCGACTTTGTTATTTAGGTTAAAATGTTATAGGAAACAAAATATTTTTGATCATTCATGTAAGATAGAATGATTTTCAGCTTAATCTATAAGAGATACATCTTCATTCTAGAAAATATACCCATACACTGCCCTTGTATTTCTAAATCACATGTGTCATAAAACTTAATAATTTAGATTCATATGAATTTAGAGATCTAGCTATGCTCTTACAGTATTACTTTCTGAAAATCTTAATAAAAGTCTAATTCCTCTCTCTAGAGAATCTTTGAAGCAATCTTAGTAAATTTTAGAATGTTTACATACATAAAGTTTGTGTAAACTGAAAATAAAAATGTCTATGTTTATTTGTGTCAGCACAGAGAATTTGAAGTGAATTGTCAGATTAATATAGACATTTTCATGAACCTAAATTGCCTAAAATGTGCATCGTTAAAGACTATGCTTATATGCAGCTGCCTTTCTTGCAGTTGTTTCATTTCCATGACTTTGAAATAAAATTAATATAAAGTAAAATGAACAAAAATGACCATGTACTTGAAACTAGTGTCTGGAGCATTTATTTTCATCAGATTTAAAGCAAAAATATTTGAGACCGAGCTTCCATCTTCAATCCTATTTATATGTGCATGTATATAAATCCAATCTACCTTCATTTAATTGTTATTCTATTGTGTAAATGTATCTGCTTTTTTCTTTTGTGATTTAGATACTTTAAAAAGTCAAATATAAAGAAATAATGAAACATTTATTGAAACAAAAGAAAAAGAAATTCAGTAATAAGAATGAACGGAGTAAAATAATTATAGTTCTGAGTTAGTCACTATAAATGCATTCAAACAGAGCATTTGGAATGTCAAGAATATATCATCTCGACACAGTTAAATCCCAAAGTGTGCAAATCAAGAAGTTGTTTATGAGCTTTTATTATGAGTGTTTAGCTATTAAAATGTTTCTGGTTTTATTGGTGGTAATAAAGCACTATTTGCATGGTGTTGTGAGGTTTTAAAAATTAAGTGTCAATATGTTGTTTTTTTCACTTGACAAAAATTAAGTAATAATTCAATATCCAGATGGCCTGTTCACCAAAACCTGCTTATCTGCAGAGACAGGTTTCTGTGCTTAAGCTTTAAATGTAGCTAAATTTTCATTAGTCTTTTTAAATACAACTATTATTCCATGAAGTTGAAGGTTTTAAAATTAAATATATGAAGCATAGTTCATAACAGAAACGAGATACTTAAATATATTTCTTACTTAGGATGAGAAAGCAGTGTGTAATAGGAGGAGCTTTTAACCTTGCTGCAAGTATTGCATGTTTAGTGCTGACCGAGTGGCTGCTAGTGCATGCTGGCACAGGCTCCTGGCCCTTCTATCAGCGAAGGAACCGAACATTTGAATGATAACAATACATCATTTTTAAGTTATTACAGGTTAACATAAAATGTAAATGTTATTTTTCTAGTAGACCTTATTTAGAATAAGAATGTATATTGCTGGTTATATATAATAATTTCCGAAGCTAAATGGAGCATTTCTTTCTGATTTATATGAAATTATACTCTGCCAAAGTTTGAAAATATTTAAATATTTGCTGATTTCTTTGTGGTAGTTAAGGAATATTTGTAGAAAATTCGTCTTCATATTTGCTTCCCAGTACCCTCTATTAAAGAAAGTGAAACGTATATACACTATTCTATTTTCTAAAGGTTTTCTTTTAGTTTGTATAATTTAAGACAGCAAATATTTAAAAGCATTTACTTTAAGTGTGCTTGTTTATTTTTTGGCTTACATAAATTTAAGCAGAAATCTTTGTTCTATTAGTAGGACCATAGTCCTACTAATATCATTTTCACTTCTACAAATTTAGGAATGTCCTAATTGATTTTATAACAGTAGTCTTATAAATTTAACCTAATAGATACATGTTTTCTGAAAAACAACCTTTCAGAGATAAAAAGAAAGGTTTCTTAAGTGTGTGCTATTTTCTAGAATTTAGCATTCTACAATATACACATTCATAGAAATAAATTAAAATGATGCCATTATAGGCATATTTCAGAAAACATATTGCTTATGAAATATTGAAACTAAAGTAAATTATATTTGTTTTGCATGATCCTCTGTTTTATATTTAAAGAGCATGGCATATATATATATATAAAACACAAATATTTCTAACGCATCTTTAAAATTATTTTCAAAGTCATTAATAAACTAAAGTGGTTGTATCATTTTTACCAACCAATGAGTTTAATTTATGAGCTGTGCCTTTGAAACTGAAAAGATTGCCAGGACTGGCCTTGCTTCCTTGACACCCTGTATGAAACACAGTTAATAACCTCCCTGGAAGCTTGGTGGTGAAACACTGAGCTGACACTAATTATAGCAACTTTGAGGAAGAAAGTGACCTTGACTCCAACTGAAACTTTCAGCCAGGACAATAAATAAGACCAAATACCACAAAGCATGACTTCTGAGGAGGTTCTAATACAATATATTAACTTTGAAAAATTCATGGAATTGCAATAAGTGCTTAGGTAATTGCGAGTTTTAAAATATCTCATACTTCAATAATACTATAGTTTTTTTTTTTTATTTCTCTGGATTTCCAATAATCTCCTATTAGCTTTCTGTACTCATTTAAATTAGTCTGAGTTCAGAATATTAAATGCTACTTGACTCAAAGTGGATGTAAAGTTAGGAGACAGCTTTTTCTGAGTGCTTTTTGAAATACACACTATGTAATATTCATGGATTTGTCGAAGCTCTCACAATACTCTCTGATAAATAAGTGCTTTATAAAATGATTGCGAAAAACGATTAAGAAAATACAATTGTCTCAGCCTATTTACAAGTTGAAATTATCATAACAAACCTCTCAGATCAACAATAGTGTTTCACAGTCAAAAATTTACAATAGTGTTAAAAAATCACAGAATTCTAAAGTTAACACAAGTGTTAACAGAGAAGTAAGAATAGAAATTAAACTTTCTGTACCAATGTTGTTTAAATACTTACATTAATATAAAAGTAATTCTGTTCAAAATAGAACAAAATCCTTTATTTTTCATCTTAGAAAAAGAGACAAACTCAAGTAGTTCCAGAGCTATTTCATCCAACTTGATGGCAAGGAGAGAATGCTGAGCAGTAAGTGCCTAAATATACAAAGAGAAAAAAACTGTGAACTGATATTAGGAATTACATTGTTTTATTGAAAAGCATATTTTTTTCAAGAAAAGTTGATTGAACTGGGTAAAGTACATTGTTCTTAATACTTTTGTTCTACCTTAGCCATGTCCTTTGAATATTGATTATAAGATGCTCGTACCTGCATTGATGGTGTGTTATTCAGAATATCAGCAGAAGACTAATGACAATCTCAAACGACAGTAGCCAAATAATGTTGAATGAAGGAGCTTTTATTGTAAATATGGGTAGAATTTGGGATGTAGTTAGGGATGGAGAAGCCCAAGAACATTACCAACAGCAAGATGTTATTACCAAAACTAGGCTTCAGGCCCAAAGGAAGTAAAACAGACTGTCCTATCCAGAAAAGAACCACAATCAGAAAATGTACAACTGGAAAAGGACAGTAATCAAGGAAGGTCACAGGCAGCATCAGAATCCCAGTCAGGTGGGAATGTTGGAAGAAGGAAGATTAAATGCCACATCACTTTTCCTGCCTTCTGGTATCTTTCCTTCACCTGAATCTCTGAAAACTAGAGATAGAGGAATGTGGGTAAAATAAGGTAGGGAACAAGTCACCCAGGCTTACAAAAGCAGCACAGGATGATGGAGAGATTGGGGACCAAGTGGGGAATGAAGACCACGGAAACACGTGTTTAGAACACATTGCCTGCTTGTTCCTCAGGGTGGTTAGATGTCAGACCTTGTTTTAGTGTTGGACTTCTTTCACAGGGGTACATGTTACAAATCCATAATAAAAAACTACTAGTAATACAGCTGAAAAGGGTGATAAATGACAGCCCTCACAATTCATTTTTATATATGATTTCTTTTGCATATTCATTTGGGAAAAGATAAAAATTCTGGATGGTAAAGGGATAATTATGTAACTTGTTATGGCTGGCTTTGGTAGATACAAATAAAAGCCTATTTTTGTCATTGTAATAACCCACTTTCAAAAGAAAACCAAGGGAATTTTGTGAGGAATCTGTCTGATCCATTGAGTGGTGAGAGAGTTCTCCCTTAACATATTTTCGGACCCTCTTGTATGGATATTAACTCTTTTCATTTGGTGTAAATACTCGGAGAATCTTGGCTGTATAGGAGGAAATTCTAAAAATGGGATAGCAATAAGTTAGTAAAAACAGACCCAGGGCTGTCCTATTAATTTTCCAGTAAAGAAATGTTAGTGTCATATCATAGACAAATACTTGTTAGCCCGGAAATAATAGCTTTTCAGAAAGTAAAATCATTTTAAGAAGATTTTAGGAACAGCAACCACTGTATTTAACATACACGATTATATATCTGCTTTCATGTTTTCGAAGTATGTGTTACTGAGTCAGTTACTTTGGCAGATATGCAACATTTTAGCTTGTTTTCATTTTAAAAAGTATGTGCTTATCTGAGTTATCACTTGCATCCCTGGCATTCTATTATTCAGAAGTCAAAATGTTTTGTTCACAGTGGAATTTTAAAATAGGTTTTAGAAAGACTAAGAATGGTAATCTAAATTTCTGATACTTTTAGTATCATACCCACCAGTTCTGAGATTTAGCTGGAAATTGAGTACTGTGTCTCAAAATATTATTTTAAGAAACTGAAAAGCAAACATTATTTTAATCTCACCAAGTTGAATCTAGCTATATCCTGTCTTAAATGTAAAGATATGAATATGTAAATTAGAGGAGGTTCTAGCATTATATTAGTTTTATATACTATGTCATATTAATATTCTTTCATACATTCTTTTTTCATGGTCCTGAGGATGAAATCCAGAACAGGGTCTAGCACAGGGACTAGCGAAGGATTTTTATGTAAATTGAGGGCTTTAAAGTATATTTTTAAATGAAATGAGACTTTATTATAAGCCAAAATAGTGTAAGCAGCATCTAGAAGTATAAATATTGTTTCATTAGGTTAATTAGTACTGTTTCTCAACTCAACATGAGAGCTGGCTGGGCCAGGCTATTTGATGTCATCCTTATTTGGTATCTGAGTATACGATCTTTGGCAAGAGCATTTCTCTCTCAGTGTTTTCTCTTTCATATAGTCAGCTATATGAATCCAAGTTATTTCTCAATTCTTGAATTCTATGAAATATGATTTGTATGTCTGAATTCACCAGAATTTCAGGAATCAGTACACTTTCTAGTGTTTTTCAATTGGCACTTATGGATAAAATCTTCCTTATCATTTGAAATGCTTTTAGTAAATTCCTTAATGTAATTCCACATTTTTCATGCATTTATGTTACAAAATTCTGAAAAGTTTCAAGATAAAAATGAATACATTAAACTCTACCCACAGTGTAT
Source organism: Hystrix cristata (assembly GCA_004026905.1). NCBI lineage: Eukaryota > Metazoa > Chordata > Mammalia > Rodentia > Hystricidae > Hystrix > Hystrix cristata. Next base: position 82,597 of record PVJO010005250.1, read on the forward strand.
AGACTTTTTCTCCTTTTTTCCCAGCCATATGCTCATCATTTCTCCCACTGCTTCTGCATATGTACTTCTTTCCCCTAGTTGTTTACTCCACTAACCTAAATACCTAAAACATATTCTATCTGTAACATTTCCAACCTCACGTTATGGTAGTAAAACAAATACTGAGTTCCAACTGGGGTGTTCATAAAATTAATGTTTATAATCCATTTTCACAATTCTGTAACCAATTCCATGTCTCTACAAATCAAACACATTTTAGTCAAATGAAAGTCTATATTTTAGACAAACATTGTTATTATTCTGTTGGAATTTAAGGTTGATCCATTTGGCTTGAGTCAAATGGTTATAGAAAATTTAATGGTTGAGTGCATGGCTTCAGGACTCCTATCTTCTAGATTCTTATTTTTTGCATTAAAAGTATTGTGAATCCCATGAGAAATGTGATCTTGCTTTAATAAGTCTCAGTTTCTACATTTGAGTAGTAAAGATTAAAATAGTACCAAACTTAGTGTTCTATACAAAGTTGTATTTACAATGTAACTTGCTAAAAACAATGTTGGGCTCAAAATAAATATTAATTTTATAGTGATTTTCATAAGTCTTTAACTTTCTGAACAATACAGGATAAAATGATTGTTCTTTTATGAATATCAGTGAGATTAATTGCCATTACTAGATGATTACTACAATGTATTGTAGACTGTCTGTCTTAGCCAGTTTTCTGCTGTTATAACTGAACATCTGAGTATGGGTATTTTATAACAAATTAATGTATAATGTATTGCAGATTAAGTCCAATATATAAACCATAGGAGATCCATTTAGACCTTAGTATCACCTTTAAAATTGTGCAAATCTTCTTTGAAATCTAAAACTTATAAATATCTATCTCGTAATTTAAAGTGAATAGTTAATCTTGGGAGAATATGCTACCTTGAAAAATGCCACTTCATCATAAACATTAGTATGAACTAATAATAATAGCAAAACAGAAGATTCAAAAGGAGATAGTCTTATCCCCTCCTTTCTCCCTGTACCAGGAGAAGATAAACATTTTATTATGGAGATGGGAGATAAAACTCCCAAGTCAGTGATGCTTTCCCTGTAGCAGGAAAAATACATTCTTGCCATCAGGAGTAAGGAATCAAGACTGAGAAAAATCTATAAAATGTATTGATAAAATAACTTGTATCTTCCTTTGCTTCTTCATGCACATGTTAGTTGCTTTTTCACAGTTTCCATTTTTTGTTCAAGCTACACCATAAGTATTTGGCTTTGACCCTGTTGGTGGAGGAGCTGATCATTTTCTTGTGAGGATTTCCATGTACATATAAAATAAAACCTAAATGGATTTCCTTTGTTAATCTGTTTTATGTCAACGTGATTCTTAGGTGCAGATGAAGAACGTTGGAGGATAGAGCTAAAGTTTTACCTCTCCCAGAGTGGGTTAGAAGAGAACCTCATTGCAATTTCTAATTGATCAATTCCATCAGATCAGTTGAGAAATAATTCAGAAACATAATTTAAAGTGAAATAATATGTTTTATAAGTAATATGCTTACTAAACACTAGCAGGCACTGATTATCACAAATTGAAAGAATAATCTTCAGGGTCAGAATACAGTTTGGATCTCAGGTGCATAAGTATGCCAGTTGTAACTAAAGCTTTACCTTGCCCACCTCTGAACTGATCTTAATAAACTATTTGTAGAATTTTAATAAATAATGATTCAAATTTTATGTCATTACAATAAGCATGATCTTAAAACTACACGGAGCTGTTATAAAAATATGTTAGAGCTGCATATTTAGCTTCAACAATTTGGGCTTGTTAATATCAAGTGACACAATTGTTATGTTAGAGCATATTTCATTATCATTCACTATCATTAATGAGTTCAATTTAATCTTAATCCTTAATATATTGGCCTGTGAAGTCACTTAGCTTGGGGCTGGGGATTTAGCTCAAAAGGTAGAGCACTTGCCTAGCAAGTGCAAAGCCCTGAATTCAATCCCCAGCACCCACAAAAAGAAAAAAAAATTACTAAGTTCAAATAATTAAAATGCTTGAATATTTACTCCTCCAAGATGTTATAGAACAATATAAAGTGTTTAGGTTACTACCCATCCATAATCAAGATTTAACAAACTTAATTCACATTAATAAGTGAATCTCAGAAATTTTTAGCATTCTAATAATTTGAAAATCTATAGTATTCATTTAAAAATTATTCATCAGGTAAATTCAGTTTAAAAATACTAAGACAAATGAAGAAATGATTGGGTTTAACTTGTACTCTTAAGATGAATAAATTGTATTGTATTTTGCAAGTGCTCCCATATAAATTTTACATATCGAAATTTTTAATATGTGAATATTGCTTATAATTTTGACATAATACATATTCTTTTGCATTCTCTAGTACGTCTATGATTATCTTACTATATCAATGATTATAATTCCACGTTCCTTTTTTCTTGAGTTTAAATAACTTTCCTCTGAATATGAAATGATCAAAATAACTTATCTAAATTCATAAGAACTATAATTTTCATAACAAGTGTTTCCTTTTGTCAAGTACCAAAGTTAGTGTTTCCAACTATATGTTTAAAATACAGACAATAGGTGTAGTATTTTAAAGTCCATAATTATTAAGAGATGCAGTACTTACTGGAGGGACTCAACCAATTCTGTATTTCTTTAAAAAATCCACATATGTCAGTAATTTATTATTTAATAAGTGACAAAATATACAAATTTTGGAAAGTTCTTATAAGTCATATTAGTACTAATTTTAAAATAAGTTGATCTGTCTACATGGTAATCATTATAGAAAACTATATAAATGATCTTCTATACATTATTAAATCATTCACCTTAAAACTTTATTCATGTTTCTGTCAACCACACAGGAGATAATGTGACATTTATCAAATGCAAAGTTTATTTATTGCAATATCCATTAATGATTCTTGCATTTATTTGTTAATTTTAAAATAGTGGTAGAAGGAATTACAGAAGCAACCTTCAAAGCCACATAGCCTATCCTGAATCACAAAGAAAAGTAAAGATTTGCTTACAACCACATAGTCCTGGTACAATAATAAGGCCTAAAATAATACTCTGTTAAATGACTTCTTCTTCCACAATGACCCATGAGAGATGTTCTATCCCTCTAATAAGAGACATTTGTTGGTAATTTCTAATTTTATACCTGGTCCAAATCATAATATTAAAGAAGAAAAATGGAGAAAAGAGTGATTTTAAAAAATTAAGAAGTTTAAATTTTTGTGGGTCTGAAACATTTTACGATGTTAAAACAGAATCAGCTGTATTGAAATTTGAGATTTCATCTGCTTTTAGGTATTTTCAAACAATGCCATTAAGAATCATTGCTCAATAAAGCAGCAGGACCTTTCCAGGTTATTTTTTTTTTTAAATTTCTTTGTTTACTCAGTATAATACAACTATTTGTAAAATTAGCACTATAATTCATACTTGTTTATGTATTTATTTCTATTTTCTACTTGTGTTTCTTTCCAAAGTTGAAACTTTATTGTTCTGAAGTATTCTAAGAAACTATCCTTTTTTCATAAAATTCAGCAAACACATTTTTATATATTTGCTGTACATGCCTATCCCTATCTGGTTGAAACTCATTTTTAAATCTGAAAAACAGTTATTGAGATTTTTTATGGCTTTCCCTGAAACATCTACAGTAATTTAAATAATTTAATAACCAAGCCTTACAGCAAGGCAAATTTCAGTATCTTTGGAAATCTTGTGTTTACATATCTTGATCATTCTTCCTACTTAGTAGCTTTGTCTCCTGTCCTCATCCTGTCGACTCTGAAACCTCATCTTACTATGAGAAGTACTAAGTGATACATTGTACAGCTCTGTAATTGCTTTGTCTTCATGAACTACTTCTCTGGAGGCTATTCAGGGCCAAAGCAGTCACTTTCATATTTCTAGGCAGTTCGGCTTTGAAATAAAAGAATTTTTTTTAAATTACACCTGAAGGGTTAGGAGTTCAAAAACTAAAAGGAATTTCTAGGAAAGTTTGGTGTAAGAGACACAAAATATAAAGAAATATAATCAGAATTACCTGAGAAAATAAGTAATTTAAGCCTCCAGAATAAATGCACAACTGAAGCCCTTTGAATTATTTGTATAACTACAACTTCATTTTGTTATTAAAAGCATAAACTCTGACATCATCTTATTATTTGTTCATATTCTATAAGCTGAGCAATATTATTATGTATGTAGGATCTGTTTAGAGATTGTAAAATATTGCAAATATATGTGTCATTACTTTCTTACTTAAAAACTGTTTCTTGAATTACTACTGGCCAGGAATCAATACTTTTTTTTTTTTTTAATTGCAGGGAAAAAACAGATTACTATTCTAAGAAAAACCACAAAATAAATCATTTCATTTTTAAATGGCTTATTTTTAAAAACTAGTCAACTGGATATAAGTAGATGATCAATAGGAAAAGTCATTGATATAATCGTGAAATTGTGTGACTTCACAGAAGGGCCTTAATCAGAAAAGGACTCTAGAAAAGTCACCACATTTCATGGTCTGGTCTTCACTGTGATCAGGAGGAAACAATATATCAATAAATCCCCTGAATATGTACTATGATAAGCAACATGCAAGGTCTGCAATTTATTTGAGAATTAACTACCTTACTTAAGAGATGAGGAACGAGGAGGGAATATTGATGGGAAGGATTTTTAAGAGAGTGATTTCAATACAAATACAAAATGTTAGTGAAATTAAAATGCTTGGGTAGAAGTGATGGGAGGTAGTAAAGCATCACAGATAGCACATGACCTGTATGTGTTTCACTAACATTTTCAAAATCTCCTGTTTTCATACTATGATAAAACAAAATTAAAACTCATGTTTCATTGAAATTGTAGCTAATATTCAAAATTTTATGACATTTGTGGTACTTACCATTTGGAAAAGGGCTTCCCTAGTTTCTTAAATATGGATTTCTGTATGCAAGATGTATATCTTCAGACAAAACTAGGAGTTGGAAATACAAAAGGAGAAGGAAAGAATAGGAAAAGTATATAATAGGAAAACTGTATATTCAGTTTGGCTAAAAGCAATATCAAAGATTAGTTTCCACAGATAAGAAGTAAATTATAAGAAATTTTCCAGGTCACACTTAGAAGTTTACCATTTATTCAACAGATGATGAGAAATAATTTAAGTAAAACAGTAAAAGGAAAGTTTGAATTGTCGCCCTGAAATGGTAAGATGGATGGGAAGTTGAGGAAGAACGGCGTGACAGGAAACCGCTGAAGAAATTATGATGGATTTAAGAAAGACCACAGTGATGTGCGTGGAGAAGACAGCTAGGTTTGGAGACAGTTAGGTATGTAAAATTCACAGGTTTTTTTTAACTGATTAGGTACAATATTTTAACCTAAAGAGTGGGAGATGTCAGTGAATAGCCACTAGAATTTTAGTTTGAATCACATAGTGGTCAATTTATTGGAAAAAAATGCAAGAGGTGACAGTGTTAAGGAGAAAATGATGTGTTCTACTTAAATATCTGAACTTTTTTGCAAAATCTTAGTAGAGATGTGTGATTAACAACTAGACATAGGGTAGGTGATCTGGGATAGAAATACATTTTTTTTTCCTGATACTTCAATGATGAAGGTCAGCTGCAGAGAAAATTGACATTAATAGCATGAGTAAATTATTAAGAGAAGGACAGTCAGATGTGTAATGGGTATTTCAAAAAATGCATATCAAGTTTCTGTTGCACAATGCAAATGGACAAATGTATGGTCAGATGGCTCAGATGGCAGCCAATGCAAGAAAGTGTCGCATGAGTCCAGGGTGCAGCATATGTGAAAATTAAAGAAGGTCCGAGTCTCCAGATGTCTCAGAGAGGTCATGTTTGAAAACGAAAAATGCTTACTTATTTGATATTTATGTCGATTTTGGCAATTTGGAAAATACAGTTTTTACATCATTGGGTAAAAGTCAGGGACAGAACTTGGAAAGTGGATGGAAGGTAAGAGACAGAGGAAGTCAATGCAGTTTTATTTCAAGGTACTTGTTTGAGGACAAATAGACAAAGCAGAGCGAGGCCAACATAAAATCAATTAGAATTTTCGATGGGTAGTATAAACTGTTTTTATATCGTGAGACTACTGTAGAGCTGAGGAAAAGGAGAAGTTAAAAAAAAACTGTTTAAAAAGAAGATGTGAGACTTGAAACTTCTACAATATCATGGAATCCCTTCTTTAAAAAATGTGAGCATTACTCTTAAACTCATAGTGACACTGTCCAGTGAAACTGAGGACAGAATATAAATATAGTAATGGACAGAGACTAGTTTGCTACGAAAGAGAGCATATTCAGGGAAAGTGAAAAATTAACATTGCTTCAATCTGATAGCCTGTATTTTCACCGTGAAGTAAAAGAAGACAGTTTCCCAGATAGCAGGAAAGATGGCATAGAAAATATCTGTAAGATAGCGAAGATTTGACATAATAGTTGTGCAAATTGAAAAGGAAACCAAGTAGGAACTTCAATTTCTGAGACAGGTTTTTTCATTCGTTCCGTGAATAATTGTCATCCACTTCTATCAGGCATGATGGCAAGTTATGAGGACACAATAATTAGTCAAATAGATATAGCCCGTGTGTTTGGGGGCATAGAAGGGATAAGTCCACTTAAATATCTAGAAGGTTGTCTGGTTAGGTGAACATAGAGGACCTTCACAAGAAAGTGGTGTTTGTTAGACACGAAGGTTTTATGCAGGATGTGAGGTTTGGGAGTAGAAGGATGAAGAAGAATAAAGGAAAAATTGAGGACAAAAAATAACAAATAGAAAGGTACGGAAATGAAAAGATTAGCCTCAAAATTCTGAGAGAATACTATTTAGACTAGAATGCAGATAACAAACAGAAAACTGTAGTGGAAGCATGTGGTAGTAAGATAAGCTTCTGCAGAGCTTTAAATAATTTATTTTAAGGGCATGAGTCTAATTTCCAAAATTAATTAATCTTAACTGGTTTTAAGAAAAAGTAACACTGAAGCCCTATTTGTACTTAAAGATATAATCCTGGTTCCAGGGAAACAAATGTGTAACAGAGGGGCAAGCGGCTGTGGTGAGAGAAAGTTTAGGAAGCTATTGACATTTTCTTGTGAGCAATAGTAATGGTTTAGAGTAGGCTGTTGGAACTACAGGCAGAAAGGTGAGGTGATTAATATTGTCATCCAAACTCCACCATTTTCCTCATTGTCTTGTTATCTGGACTAAAGAACAAGAAAGCATCACAGGTTTCTGACTGATCAAACATAGTAGATGATGGTGCCGTTCACGAAAACTAGAGACACTGGTGCTAGAACTAATAAGTTTTGTTTTGGACATATTTCCCTTGTGTATTTGATATTTAAAAATGATATTTAAGGTTAAGCAGATCCCTATACATCTCTGAAGCTCATATTAGTCAGTCATGTACAGAATTATCTGAAGCTAACCTTAAGATCATACAAGCAAAGTATATAATGAACACAAAATGTAGTCGTCTACAGAGGTTGACGATTATAAACCTATTGCAGTGCAAATTTATATTGTTTTCAGATTGTTTTTAGTGTTTGCAATAGGTCATATTTTATATGGGTGATTGAAAAGAAATGACATAATGAACAAGGAAGTATAGAGTAAAAGCGAATCAAGATTTCTAAGAAGTTCTAGTCTTAAAAGGAAGAATTATGGAGTGAATAAGCACAGATGCAGTTAGAGAGAGAAAGAGCCAAGGAGAGAAAAAAAAAAAAAAGCTAAGAGTTTGTTTCCAGATAAAAGAATAATGAAAATAAAAATTCTGGGGCAGAAACCTTCCAGGTGACCCAGAGCGTACCTATGAATGGTTAGCCCTACTGTGCTAAATCCAAATGGGAAAGGTTTTAAAGGAATGAAATACTGGTTAGGCTAGAATTTCATGTTGTATGTGTAGTAGGATATACAAGCCTAGACCCACGACTTTGGAAAACCATTGATGTGTTGTAATTAGGGCTGTGTACCTGCAGTGGTCTCCTTCAGATACTGGAGCTCCCTAGAAACTTTATAGGATTTAGATTGGAGAAGAAAATGATGAAGCTGACAGCAAAATTGGTTGGAAGACTGATCAATACTTCGGGAACAGTTATGAAAGTGGATAGTAGTGTGAGCCAGCAATAAGGAGAGAGGCGCCTACAACAGCAAAGAATAGTAAATTACTAATTTAATCCAGGGCACCTCCTTCTTGATATCAAAGGACATGAGGTAATTAATTATTAATCATACGAATATGGACCCAGAGGAAGAAAATACATAAACTTTAGGATTATATTTCACCAGTGCTGAGTTTGCCCAGAGAGCTCATGGCTTTCAAACGAGCTAGGCCTTGAAACCATAGACTCAAAGTGAACCCTTGTTACGGTTCTGAGTAAACACGCAACTTTCTTATTCTTCCAGCTCCCCTTTAGTGGATGCCCTTTGGCCAGGCCACTATTTGTTACTTTGCCACATTGACATCATAGAAAACTGTATTAGTTTTATGTTTTTTAACTATAATCACAGCACTATGCAGCTCCCTGAGATGATTCTCAAGAATCCTTGATTCAAGCGCAGTTGTGCAAGGCATCACTCATCAGTTTTCAGTTCATCCAACAGTGCCGAGTGACTGTTAGCCTCTCTAGAGCAAGGATGTTAGATTCACCTAGGAAGCACCTAAAATTGAGTTTCTTTGCCTTCAATTTTAAGACTACCTATAGACGTGCAGATACACAGGTCCACAGATTTAAAGTCTGTGATCTTTAAAGTCTTCTGGAACAGTTCAAAGTCAGTTCATAAATGAGATATTTCTAAATTGTCTTTCAGTATTTCCTTATTTTATTAGGAATTTAGATTTCCAAGAAATTTTGTGGTTATCCTGTTCTTACCTTTATCTACTACCTATAACAGGTCTTCTAGTTACTATTTTTCATGGGATGTATAATATGGTGATTATTTAGTGTGAGAAAACTGCAATATTATTTGAAAACAAAAAGTTTGAAGCAATACAATATAGTAGTATGTGTTTATTCCTCCTGTCTATCTCAGTCCATCGCAGAAAGAAAATTCTTCTCCCTCCTTGGGGATGTTTATTTAGTGAATAGCCCTAGAATAGAAAGAGAGTGTCCTTCTTTGTGAGAGGAGACAAGTTGACTCTTTTAATAAAAATGATGTCACTCCAGGATCACTGTCGAAAGCAGAGCAGGTATTTTTGCTGCACATTATAAAACATTTGGGGTTTCTAACATCAAAGCTTTTTAGGGTATGAAGAAACCTTAATATTTGTAGCAGTACCCACCGCGCCCACTCCTTGTCGCCCTCCATGAAAGCTGTGGGACAAGGGCAACCAAAGCCAACTGGCACTGATGCTTGTTTCAGTAAAAATAATAAATTCCTTTGTCTCTAATTCAAGAGCCTCATGTCTCTGTCTGCATCTATGAAACTGTGGAAAAGTTAACTTAGCTTGCAAGCAGGGTAAAATCTCAGACTGTTTCCAGTTCTTGACACGTCTATAATTAAAAATTAAGAACACTTACTTCATAGAACTGCTGTGATTATAATGATATTGCTGTGAGTATAATGAGATAATAAATGTAAAGTGTTTAGAATAATGCCTGTTATACATGGAATAATCTCAAAAACATATCTATTAATAGTACAAATATTCTTAGCTGTAGAAATACCTCCACTCTCTGCATTCGCATAGATACAGATACATGGCATAAATCCACTTGAACTTCTTATTTTAAATAATGAATCCCTACTTGAAACTTTGTGTCACATATTAGAGACAAACAAATGATTACTGGGATTGCTGAGAAAAAGTAAATGGATAAAATGGTGCCAAAGGAGAGAAAAAGCTTCGATCATAAAGTTAAAGAAGAAACATTTCCAACTGATTCTTAATTTTAAGAGCATATACATAATATTTTAGAATTGAAACTGTTAAGTTTACGTATTCTTTTCATGCGTAGTTTGGAGCTGGGGCTTAAAAAAAAAAAGTCCATGAGCCAGATGCAGACAATAAGGCCTTCTTTTCTCCAAGGAGAATAAGGGGAGAGCGATGGCTGAGTTGTACCCCAGTGCTACAAAATTAATAGTAATGATAATGAGAAGCAAGGTCCAAATCTGCTTCTAACTCTACCACTGAGAAAGGAAGATAATGACTGGTGAATGATGGATAGTAGAAGAATGAACTTGAACAAAATGAAACAACAACAACAGCAACGACATGTCATTGGAAGAGATTTGGTAAAAGGTAATTGTTGAAACCCTGAGCAATCTCTGCATAGTACATGTGGGGTTCAGCACAAGTCTTCGTGTTTCCCTCGATGTTTTAAATGACCCTGCGCTGTTCTCTGGAAGTCACATTGAGGCGCCTCAGCTCACGCTGAGGTCTACAGCTGCTCCCCAGTGTGGAGACCAGAAGGAGCGCGGCCGCGCCATCGGCAGCGAACCCATCTTCGCCATCTCCCTGGAGGTCAGCTTTTCGGGTCATTTTGTCCTATTCGTAAAACATAATGTACCTAGCCGATGGTTATCATAATACTTTTACTTATAGAAGGAAATTATCCTCACTGCTGGCTGTTTATACTTCCTGCGTCATGTCTAAGTCTTACGCAGGGTGTTCCAAGGATCATTATGCCCCAGAAATTTCTTCGGTGTCATCTTTCTACAACAGTGGGTCTTATTAATTTAAGATTATTAATCATTAATCTACAAGCCCCCCAAATCCTTATGTTTTGGTGGCTGTGCAGGAACAAATTGAACTTTACCATATATTAGATTGCAGCAGTTAATTGGTATTTAAACTGTGCTTATATTCAAAGTGGATTTGCCAAGTCTTATTAAAATACAAACAAAACAAATAACAATAGTGAAGATTTAAACAGGAGCAAGTGAGGATAGACGTTGGCAAGGAAAAGACGGAAAGAACAAAGTGACATTGTTAGGTGTAAATAGGTTGTTCCTGGCATGTTCCAAAATTCTGCTCCTGTCAGTCACGGAATATATGATTTTAATAGAAACTTCTGTCACCCAAAGAAAAAAAAAGAAACATTTTTAATGTTTCCCTTGGAAGAGAAGTAGCCAGATTGTTCTATTACATCAAGCTGTGAGATTTCAGGTTTACCTGCTTTTGCCTACCCCATACTAATCATTTGCCAAAACAAATTACTTTTGAAAGAGATAGGGCTTTACTGAGTGAACAAATAAAAGATTTGGCAGATGATCCAATTGCTTATGGCTTAAACGCTCTCCATTTTACACACTTTGAAAGAGCACAATACTTTTAAGCAAAGGAAATGGCTGAATTACTACAAATACTTGGCACCTCTCAAATTTTCAGTTTTAAAGTCTCTTGTTCAGTATGTGTGAAAAACATCACAAGTGAACATGGCATTTTTACATCAAACTGCAAAAAACACATTTTTATCTTGAATTTTTGATGAACAATGCCTCGACTATTTCTTGCCAATTAACCTCAATTAGGCCTAGAGAGCTAAGAGAGAATTGCAAACTGTTGTTCAACAAAGTGAAAGCTGATTTTGTTCACATGACTAAATGATACTTAATGCAAGAGTTCTAGATTTTATTATATTATGAACTTCCTGCTAACCATGTATAAAACATGTCTAAAATAATTTGAAAATTACAAATGAATTTGTTTTTTATTATTGAGGATTACATCAAAGAGCAGTAGACCAAAGTGTAAAAATCAATATCTTCTCCACTCAAGACAATTTTTAATTTGTAGACTAGACAGGAGAGAGATTTGGACTTCCTTTTTACTTTATACCTGTAGCATGAAACAAACTTGCTATTATTTTGAATAGCTATATAGCCAAACAAAATAAAAATAGGACACAGAATGTATAGTTCATTTTCAGAGAACATTTGAATATTATACATACCTGATTTAAAAGCATGAAAATTATCAGTCATTTTAGATCATGCTCTTATGTTATATAATTTGAAAAATAAAATTTAAACTCCCACCATTACATTCTACTTGCATAAATGTCAATAAAACAACAATTATACATGTATTTAATTTAATGTTTATGAAGACAGGGGAAGATTCCGACCCATATATGCAAATTAGAATGACAATTTCAAAGGATACTAAAAGTCTTAGTCATCAAAAAGGGCATTGGGACTAAATTTAATTTGAAACCTGATTTACAATAATTAAAAGGCAAAATTTAATTGTAAACTTGAGCCAAGTAAATTTTATATAATTGGATTAATAAGGTTACCTTCCCCTAAATTTGGGAGGATTATACTTTAAATGATATTAATATTTACTTTTTCTTTTCTGTTTTCAATTCTGTGGAATATAATCTACAAATGTTAAATTAGTTCGTATTTTCTCAATGCATCAATACTTTCTATATAAAATGTTTTCACCAAACATTCTATTCATGTGAGAAAAAAAACAATTACTAACGTAATTTGCAGTAATAACTCTAACTGAAAGTGTTTACTGTATATTGAAAGTTAAAGAGCTTGAGTCTCAACAGTTCTTTATTATTTTATTAACATTATTATTATTATTATCTACCACTGAGCTACATCTCCAGACCTTCTGTTTTATTTTGAGAAATCATCTCCCTAGGTTGCACAGGCTGGCTTTGAGCTTCCTATCCTCTTGTTTCAGCCTCCTGGGTAGATGGGATTGCAGTTGTACACCACTGCATATGACTGAGCCTAAATTATATACATATGTGTGTATAAACTTCATATATATGTTCACACACTTCATCTATATATATGAACTGTGTGTGCGTTTTACTAGAAATTGATTCTCAATTTAATAAAAATTTCCAGGGCAGAAAATCTTATTTAAGGCCTAGGGTAATTTATTTTCCTTATTTAATGAATTTCTTTACTATCTGTTTTTAACAAGAGGTTTTTTGTTTGTTTGTTTGTTTTTGGTGCTGAGGATTGAGCTCAGGGCCTTGTTCTTGCTAGGCAAGCACTCTACCACTGCACTAAATCCCCAACCCAATTAATAGGAGCTTTATTTATAATAGTAAAAATTGGAAGCAACCTGAATATTCATCTATACATAGTACAAAAGACAAAATGGCATATTTGTAATTATAGAATGAACTATACTGCTGCACTAAATAATAAATTGGATGTAACATTGCATGCAAAGTGTAAACACAAAAGTGTGTACACTGTACAAGTCTATTAACAGAATGTTCAAAATTAGAAAAAACTAATCTGTGGTGATAAAGAAAAGGGACGTGATGATTAGGGACATAATGACTAGGGAGGCCAAAAGGACATCCTCTTTTTTAAAAAATGTATTTTTATATGTTTGTGTTACATAATACATCTATGCACAAATGCCATGATAAATATATACTATCAGTATTCTTTATGTAAGAAGATTACTTATCTTACTTGTATAAGCACCCTTTACTACAGATAGTAAATTTTGTTTTTAAAAGTAAGAGTTCAGCCATGCTGTGCTAAAACTTTATACCTAGATGACTTATTTTTGTAGATTTTGTCTAGTTTGGCATTTTATCATGTGAACTGCTTGGTGATGCAACTACTTACTCAAGCTGATGCTTCTTTCCTCCAAGACGGAAACTTAGTGGCATTTCCCAAGAGCTCTCCCGAGAATATTATCCTCACGATCACATGAGGACGTTGAGAAAAACTGTAAATATATTTTATTTTACACTTCTGATTTTTATGTTTTTTCATTAACATTTTGTGTTTAGGCTGCACTCTCAATGACACACCTTATTGATTGTCTTGGTGGAACTCGCTCCTCTTTGTGAGACGGCCTGAGAAATCTCTTGCTATCTCTGTTCTCTCTACTCTTCCTTAATTTAAATTAAACAGAAATAACTTGAATAAAACTGCTTCATATTAATAATAGTGTGAATTACAAAGATAACTGTTTTAAGCTATATATGTAGTATTAAACATTGTAAAAACATGTAGGGCTGAGAATTTGGCTTAGCGGTAGAGCACTTGCCTAGCAAGCACAAGGCCTTGAGTTCGATCCCCAGTCTCCCACCCCCTGAAAAAATACAAACAAACATATAAAGAATTGCAATCCTGGAAAGGCAAATAAATACAAAGAATAAGTTGAATAATAACAAAAAATAATAGATAATCTGATGGACGTACCTCAAATTCTGACCTACAAGTAGGTTGCATATACTTTTCTTGTGTGTGTGTAACTTTATTTGGTAGCAAAGAAATAGTAATCAATAAAAAAGCATATAAAAGTTTTACACATTATTTTAACACCAATTTAGTAAGCCTAAAACAATGATAATAAAAAAGCAAATGGCACTGTAAACAGTAATTAGATATAAGCACGTGAATCAAATAAAAAAATAAATCTTCAATTAAAAATACCTAGATAACTGTGAATCTATATATATAACTGCTTGAAACCTTACCAGTGGGAAACTCACAGCAGGAAACATATTTATTGATATAAACACTGAAAGAAAGAAATATTTAAAAAATCATAAAATTTGTAAAATGAAGAAAACAGAAAGGAAATAAGTATTAAAAACAAATCATCTATGTCAGTTAAGAAATCAATAAAACATTGGAATCACTAATTTATCCTATTAAGAAAAAAATCATTAATCTGCAAAATTAAACAAGGGAAAAATTAAAGATTAGCAATAATGAAGAAGTTGAAAGAAGAAAAGAAAAACGAATTCTATAACTCTAGGAGTATTTGAAAACCTGTATGTAATATACCTTTCATGAAAATATAAATCATTAAAATGTTTATTAGAAAATTTAAATGGACAAAATAAAGATACTGTCAAACAACCCAGCCTGGCGTGGCGGTGCATGTCTGTAATCCCAGGCTGAGGCAGGAGGCTTGCCATGAGATTGAGGCCAGCCTGGGCTGCATAGTGAGTTCAAGGCCAAACTGAACTACGTAAGGAGACCCTATCTCAAAAAACAAACAAACAAAAACAAACACACAAACAAACAAAACCCCATTTGTCATATGTCTGCCAATTACAAGAAAGCATAAAGAAATAGATTTATTTTAAAACTGATCCCAGGCTCAAAGAAGGAAGAAAAAACTTCCAAATTCTTTTTATAATGTCAGCAAAAACATCAATAGCAAAGTCTTACAAAGCTAACACAGAGAAATAAAATGGCAGATCAGTTTTATTTGGTAAATACTGGTGGAAAAGCCCTGAATGAAATACTAGCACATATAATCTAGTTACATATAGAAAGAATAGCAAACCTTAAAATAGCAAGTTTATACCCAGGAATTCAAATTTGGTTTGATATAAAGAGATTCATCTATATATTCAGTGTCGTGACTTAGTAATATGTGCATGTTAATAAATATTAAGTAGACGTTTGAAAATTGGCATGCTCCACTCAAAATTTTTAAAAATCCTAGAAATTTACCTGTCAAAATGTAAATGTAAGTTTCGGGAGATAAGTAGATGAAAGGAAAATAAGAGAATTAGAAGGAAAAAATGGAGCAGAAGGAGAAATTAGATCAGAGTTCTGAACTGTACAGTGTTGTGCACTGAGCAGAGGATTTTAATATGGTGGGGGTAAATCTGATTTTTTTTTCGGGTAATATGATTGCAGATGAGAACATTGAAGTGAAATGCCTGAAAGGTTTTATTTCACTAGAGAGTTTTAATAAGGTAGAAAATTACAAAAACAAATTCAAAAAATTAACAGCTTAGTCATATAATGAAGACAACAGTCTTATAATTGTAATGAAAATTATATATAAGTTCTTAGAAAAAAGGAAAATATAGATAAACTTCAGAGAACACAAATGTACAATTAATGGGAAAATATGTTGTATTGTTGAAGACAATAAAAATGTATGCATATAAAAACATTTGTTGTTTTGGATTGTGACTCCAAGAAGATAATAGCAACCATTATTCTGTTACATAGCTATACTGCTTACATAACTACAACTCTTACACTAAAAATGTGTAACTGACAAAATTTTCCGTACTTTGCTGTAGTTGATCGATTTCAACATGAAAAATCTTCTCTTAAGAGATATATATATATATATAGACACACTCATTTATAATAAATAAACTTCTATATGTTTTCTCCAGTAAATCAATGAAATTAAAATCTTATTACCCTAGTATAATATGCCTGGAAAGGTTCTGGGACTCAGCTTGTCAGTATCTTCTACTTCACTTCTAATCTGTGTTCATGTGGCTTCAATTCTGTGATTGTTGTGGTCACACGCAGTGAATTATTGTCTCTCAGAAAAGTTAATCATTTTACTGTTTGAATAAAAGTCATGTATTTTGTAAGCACCTGGAAATTTTTCTAACATATAACTAACTTCATTCTACAAACACACGTTCATTTTAATTAAATCAAATAAAATAGATAGGTTAGGAACTATGTCACGTTGAAGTAGAAAAAGTAGCAAATAGAGAAAACATAAAGTATTATGTTTACCAATAGCTATAAAGTTATGAAGGCACATATCAACATCTGTATATATTTGTATATTTAATTAAAATAAACAGCTTGCAAGAGATAAACTATTAGATTTTCTCTATACCATCTATCGTTTGGGGAGGTTGTTGAGACAGGGTCTTGGTGTGTAGTTTAGAGTGTCCTTCAACTCACTGTCATGGTCCAGGCTGGCCTTGAACTCACAGCAGTCCTTGTGCCTCAGCCTCTGGGATTACAGGCATGCACCACCATACCTGGCCCACCTATCCTTTTAAATTTCTAGATACAACATGATTAAATAAAATTATGGTACATATTTTCTCATTTAGCTGCAAAAATTATTTTGGGTTAGAGGATAATGACAGATAAGGAAAATATTCTGGTGAAGGAGGAAGAAAATGTAATTAAACAGTAATAGAGTAATGTGCCCTCAGTTATAACTTTCATTTATTCTTTCTTTTAAGCTAAATGCTAGCACACATTTTGTTAATCAAGTCCTGCAAATTACCATTCTCATCAGAGGTTCCAAAGGTGTGGGCAGTAGAAAATTTAAATTTACCCTTTTCTTCCTTCTAAAAATAGTTTCTAAAATATTAACCTTCTGAATTCCATCTCTGGAATTTTATGGTAATGTTAACTCTTAGGAGAATCATTACATTTTATTTATATTTAATGATGATTAGTCTTGCTATATAATCCAGATAAAGTAGTCCAGTTTCTAAAAGTGTTTTTTAAATAATAAAATTAGAAATGACTAGGGACTCAGTTTGAGATTTTTAAAAAAATGACTGCAACGAAAACAATTTATTTTAAAATTTGCACCTATCTTTTTTGAAGAGACAAACTTGGAATGAAAATATTTTTTTTTAATTTTTTTATTATTTTTTACCAAGAACATGTATTGGTACATTGTATACATAATGATCATAATCAACATGGTTATTTTGTACCTGTACATGATACATCTTGGTTTTTCCCCCTCTTCCCCCCTTCCCCTCCTCTCCCTTCCATTCACCCACCCCTCCCTATTTGCAACAAGTGTAACTACACTTTACCATTTTTTCCCTTTTCATCTTACTTTTCTTTTAACCTTCTTCTTTATCCCCCTTTTCCCTATCTAGTTCTCTCTTTTGAATACAATAATTATTCTACCCCTTTGTCCTTATTTACACTTATGGTTTCTCATATCAGAGAAACAATTCGATGTGTACAAATAAGTGTCTGATTTATTTCACTTAATAGTATGTTCTCCAGGAACATCCATTTATATACAAATGACTCTAGTTTATCCTTTTTTATGGCAGTGTAGTACTCCATTGTGTAGAAAAACCACATCTTTTTTAGCCATTCATCAGTTGTTGGGCATTTAGGTTGT